>JAEMBS010000764.1:0-11561 GCA_018467065.1 Ephestia elutella | reverse complement strand
GCGTATACTTGTATTACCTTCAACGAATACCGTTTGGTAATTCTGAGTACAAGGTACGCTACCCTCGCCGAAACACTCTCGACCTGGACCACGTTGTTGACGAGGGACCTGTGGACGATAAACCCGACACCACCCTGGGACAGTTGGTCGCCCTCCCGGAAATAGAGCAGGTTTCCGGACTTGAGGATCATGGTGTCCTCCCCTCTCTTCGGACTTCACATAATCCTACAATATCCCATCGTAACCTGCTCAATTCTTCCTCCAGTTCAGCGAGCTTCTCGTCGGTCCGCAGTGTGCACGTGTTATAAGTTGCCAGGGCCAAAGGTCGTCGGGGTTGGTAGCCTGACATCTGCCGGGATTCTTAGCACCCCCTGCCCCGCCGTTACCGTGACCGCTACCAGAGTCCGGGATAGCGGGGCCGCCGGGGACTAGGGGCCGTGTTATGGGTGTAACAACCATAGGGGTTTTGCCGTAATCGCCACGCTTGGCAGGCGGGTTGGCGATCGCAGTGTGATGTCATAGTACGCGGAAAGATGCTGCTGCCCATCCTCCGGTGTTTTAGATCCCTTAGTCATCGCCTCTTACGACACCCACGGGAAGAGATGGGTTGGTGCTATTCTAGGGCCACACCACAGGCCACAACAACTTATGAGTAAAAAGATAAATTCTTTTGAATTTAATATGGGCCAAAGATTAAAACTATAACAAAACGTTACAAATGTAGTTTAAACAAAACGTTTAAAACGTCAACGTTACTTTTTGACATATCTGTCAGTGTATATCACTGTCAAACAGATTTGTTTTGTTCGAAAGTGACGTTGACAGTTGTATAAGGGTAAGATCACACGAATAGTTATACCGATCGTGTAAAATCGATTACGCCAATTATTCCCAAAATAGATAATCCATAAAATAGATATACTGATATTATCATATCATAGCTGTCGACTTAGCTTATATATTTAATGAATGTGTTGACCAAGGCATTTTTCCAAATTTAATGAAACTTAGCAAATTAATTCCACTGTTTAAAAAAGGTGAAAAATCAGACCTGGCAACTATAGGCCTATATCTATTTTGCCAGTCTTATTTATTTATTTGTTTATTTAAATACAACGGTACATATTTCGTAGCCAATTACAGTATTTAAGTAATAGAAGATATACATTGAACTTTAAAAAAAAGAAAAACAGATATAAAAAAATACATTTGCATTTTTATCACATACAAGTCGACTCACATTCACCATTCTCACAAAACAGCAAACAATTCCTGACAAGCGTCTTCCATCCATCCGCAAATACATCACATTCAGGCTCCTGGTTCAGGAATGCGTTGAGATCTGATAACATGCGGCAAAGAGGAGTAAAGTAAGTATTTGAAAAGATTATGCTTAGTCAAATGCAACAGTACTATAATATCCACAATCTATTTCACGGCCAACAATTTGGATTTACTAGTGGTAAATGCACCACTGATGCGGGAGTGGCTTTGGTTACTCATATCTTTAATGCATGGGAAGATTCACAGGATGCAATTGGAGCGTTTTGTGATTTATCTAAGGCGTTTGACTGTGTTGACCATGAGACTCTCTTGCTCAAGCTCTCTCAGTACGGTTTTGACACAAAATCAATAGAACTAATAAAATCTTATTTAAGTGATAGGCTGCAGACTGTAGACCTAAATAACGTAAAATCTAAAGGATCAAAAGTTATGATTGGCGTACCTCAAGGTTCAATTTTAGGACCTTTCCTTTTTTAGTCTATGTCAACGACCTGCCTTATATGGTTGAGAAGCAGGCTGGTATAGTGTTGTTTGCTGATGACACGTCTTTAATTTTTAAGACTGACCGCCATAGCGAAAATGTGGATGCTGTGAACAGCACTTTGTCTGCCATATCAGACTGGTTTTCTGCTAATAACCTGATGCTTAATGCAAGTAAAACCCATTGCATTAAATTTACGCTTCCTAATATTGGGCAGGTCCATGTTGATATCAATATAAATAGTAATAAGTTAGAGTTCATTGAAAGTACCACATTTTTAGGAATAACATTAGATTCTAAATTACAATGGGGTGCTCACATTTCTAATTTGTCTAAAAAACTGAGCTCCGCGGCTTATGCTGTAAGACGAATCAGACAACTGACGGATGTGGCAACTACTAGGTTGGTTTATTTTAGTTATTTCCATAGCCTAATGTCGTATGGCCTATTACTTTAAAAGAGCAGCAGCCGATATACAAACAATTTTTATACTTCAAAAAGAGCGATTCGTTTTATTTACAGATTAAGAAAAAGAGATTCACTCAGAGATTTCTTCAAAGATATAGATATTTTAACCTTACCATCCCAATATATTTTTGATAACATTATGCATGTTAGGAAAAATATTTCGTCTTTCAAAAAAGTTTGTGATGTCACAGATATATCCCTGAGAAACAAACATAACTTGTACGTTCCAGGGCACAGACTGGCTAGGGTTAGGAAATCATTTGTGGGAAACTGTATACGCTATTATAATAAAATACCAAAATCTGTCCTTGATATGCCTGACAATAAATTTAAATATTATATTAAGGAGACACTTTGTAAGAAGGCATATTATACGACGGATGATTATGTAAATGACAAAAATGCGTGGCCCGAGCCTGGTACAGTGACCTCCTAAGACTGTCATATTACTCTCTAGGTACTTTGTGTACTTTTACCTTTTCAATGACATTTTATTTTATTAATTTATAATTTTTATTAATTTATAAATTTGACATTTAATATATATACTCAATGTATATTCGTCCACATATACAGTTATTTAATTGTAAGACATATGTTGTAAAGTGACGTCTTTGGAGAAAATGCAGCAGTGGAGTTTGTTGCGCCGCCTCTTCTCCACTTGCGCTTTGGAGGCGGTGGTAAACTTAGCTTTAAGTAATTTTATGACGTCAACTAACTAAAAAATAAGAAAGTGACGATTTATAAGTGCTATTTTTAAGCCAATATAAATACAAATATTTAGGTGTTCGAGCCTCCGGCTTGACCCACTTGAGATTACCCTCTTGAACATCAGCGCCATCTAGTAGTTTCTAAAGGGAAACGTCACCGAACGGTGTGAAGGTGGGGGCAGATCGTGGCGTCGCGCCAAAGTTGGCTGCGCTTGATCAGTACGCTTTTGGATTTCAGCGTCGTCAGTAGACTCACATCGCCTACGGACGATTACTTTTTTCTACAAATCTTACTACACGAATTACAACAAATTACGGGTGAATTATTTTGCACCTAAATTATATCCTATTTCATGTGAATGTCCTTAGTTTGATAGGGAAACCATTCACATATGATAGTGCCTGTTTCACATGCTGCCTAGCACATGTGTAATAACGGCTGTGGAGTCGTTATGACCAAATGCTCGTCGTCTCGCAAGAACGACAAGCAGTCACTAACCCCTCTCAGGAGTTGTGATAAAAAACTCGCACTATCCTAGCCTGTTACGATACCAGCACACCTAGCATGCGCGCCACGACAAAGATTTATCGTGGCATTTTATCTATTCTAAACGAAACGACTAATAGTCGATTTGTCATCTATGCTAACATGGCTGCCCTAATTTGTTGTGTCTTCCTGTCAAATTTCGATAAACGTTTAAATTTTCGAGAAACCCTAACATGACACCATTTTTTTATCTATTTTAATCCACATTTGACAGTTCTACGGTGCTAATTTGTCGTCGACGGTTTGAGCTCACGACAACGAATGTTTTCATAGGTATCTTGTTATAAATAATATTAAAAATTATGCCAGTTCCATATTTTAATTATTTGTTGACGCGATACGAAGAACGGGAGGCTCGCAAAATCCAAAGGAAACGAATTAGAGACATTTGTGACATTTGTTTTCTATATGAGAGTACTTTAGTACTAATTGCATCTGAGATCGTTGGGGATCATCGTGGCGGAACACTTTTCGGGAGCAATTTGATCGTTGGAATGGCATCGCATCGACACGCCAAGAAGAAGTAGATCTGAGTTGCTCCCTAATCCAAAAAAATAAAACATTTGTGACCCTTTTGATGTCCCGGACAACGAGTTCCAGCGCCTCTGGCGCATTTCAAAGCCCATGGCGTTTTATATTATAAACAGGCTTAAGGTGGACTTAGAACCTCAAAACGGCCAGGTTCTTCCAGCCCATTTAAAGGTAAGTCATGCATCATTCAATCCAATTATCACTTTGACATCATTCCTACTACCTACTCATCCTATCATACGTTAAGATTTTTATTGTGTTAGTAGTAGGTACCTACTAACATCAACTATAATATAAAAGAAACTCGCGGTCTAAACTCTATAGTCTAAGGTTTTACGTCAAAATCTTGAATGACATAGACAATCGGATACGGATATAGATGGAGTCTATTAGAATTTACATTTTTGCGTTCCGTTTAACGCTTACGTTCTCATTGATTGAAAATTTACGAACATTTTTTTTAGGATTCGTTACCGATTCGATTTTCGTTGCGTAAATAGGAGCAGAAATTGTTTCTCGCATTATTTTCATATCACTGGCAACATTGCTAGACGAGTGATTTTAAAAAAAACGGCTTTTATGTTTTTAGTGACATAATAGGAAGAGTGCGACATAATAGTCTATTCGTTTTCGGCGGTATGTCACACTTTCAAAAATAGGGCCCCACGGATATAGATGGAGTCTATTAGAATTTTCACTTTTGTGTTCCGTTTAACGCTTACGTTCTCTTTGATTGAAAATTTACGAATATTTTTTAACGATTCGTTACCGATTCGGTTTCGTTGCGTAGAATGGAGCAAAAATTATTTCTCGCATTATTTTCATATCACTGGCAACATTGCTAGACGAGTGATTTAAAAAATACGGCTTTTATTTTTTTTTAGTGATATAATAGGACGAGTGAGACATACATACCTAATAGTCTATTCATTTTCGGCGGTATGTCACACTTTCAAAAAATAGGGCTCCATGTCTTTATCTATAACGGGGTAGACAGAGACAAGAGTCACGAGATGAGAGTCAAAAGCCACGTTTAGATACCTACTGCGTTTAGCACGGTAGTGGGCTTCTTAAGCCGGCCACACACGTCAGTTTATTTCCGTACGGATATTTCAGATCCGAGGACTAGGGGCCCTATTTTTGGAAAGTGTGACATACCGCCTAAAACAAATAGACTATTATGTCGCGCTCGTCCTACTATGTAACTAAAAACATAAAAGCCGTATTTTTGAAATCACTCGTCTAGCAATGTTGTCAGTGATATGAAAATAATGCGAGAAATAATTTCTGCTACATTTTACCTAACGAAATACGAATCGGTAACGAATCGTAAAAAAATGTTCGTAATTTTTTTAATCAAAAAGAACGTAAGCGTTAAACGGAACGCAAAAATGAACATTCTAATAGATTCCATCTATATCCGTATCCGGTTGTCTATGTGTCATTCATGATTTTGACGTAAAAAACGTTCGACTACCAAATCATACGAAAACGCATCGAGTGGTCTAGACCACTCGATGCGAATTATTCGATATAGACAATTCAAAAATACGGAATAATGGATCGAATGAAAAATCATTCGGCTCACGCTATTTTGGTGAGTCACACTTTCAAAAATAGGGCCCTAGAATACACCCTTTTTATACAAAACTAGCTTTTTGCCCCTTTGTCCCAGGGTTGCCAGATTGGGTATTTTTTTCGCAATTCTGGGTAAAAATTTGTCTCTTGGAGAAATTTTGGAGAAATGGAATTTTTGGAGAAATGTTTGGAGAAAAAATAAATCTCGTGGAGAATTTTGGGTATTTTTTTTATAGGTTTGTGACGCCTCCTTTCTTTATTGTAATGAAACGAACATGCATCTTACAAACGTGCAGGACGTTCAACTTAACAATCGTTCTCGAACGTAGGCTATCTCTGTACGTTTTCGAACGTTCAAATATTATTTATTCGTACGTTTCTAGTTCGATTCCTTGAATTCCTTTAAATTTGTTGAAAAAAATTCATCAGCCGTTAGGAACACGGACAAAAAAACCGGTTGGGCCTTTGGTTAAAATTTAAGAAAATAGTATCCTTTTGGAGAAATATAATTTCAATTTTGGGGAGAAATAGAAAGTTCCATCTGGCAACCCTGCCTTGTCCTTCTAAGTTGAATGTGACCAAATGTGTGCGTAGCCTGCCACACTTAGACAAAGTTCTAGTTGCGCGAGCGTTGTCGATGTCTGACTGAATGGTTGTGTTTTCGTGGATTGGAAGATAACTGTAAAATGGACTGGAATAATGACGCCGTCCTTGAATTTCTCGAGTTACTGCAAGGAGAATTATCTATAACCTACCCTAAAAATAAGAATAATGTCGTCGTCCATCTTGTTTGTTGGCTACCAGCACAGCATACTGTGTGGAAAAGGGTTTGCGAAAGCATGTCTGGCAGGTTGCGTCATTATGTGTCTTCAAATAAGTGTGCAAATCTTTGAAGCTATATCTGGCGCCGGCATACATTCCGCCAAAGGCACTCGGAGATGAAAAGGATTTAAACGTAAATAGTTTAACTATAGTCGATATCGATATAATTTCCGATATAATCGAGTGAGCGAGAAGCTCAGTCGAGAGGCAACACTAGCTCCCGCCCAAAATTAGTAATGTCAAAACTTTGAGGTTATGAAATTTGTAAACAATAAAAAATAAGATTCGTGATTTTTTTGCAAAAAAATAAGTATTTTTACGAATAGGGACACGATATCGAATAGAAAGTATCGATACTTTACTCATGAGTAGTATCGAAAAAAAAGTATCGTACTCGTAAAAGTATCGAAACAAAAGTATCGATACCTTAGGGTATCGAGTACTTTTCTTAATTTTTTTTTATTTGAATTAAATAAACAAAAACAATATATACATGACAAATCAGCATAAATTTCTCCAAACAACATTATAAACCACAGATTGACGACTGATTCTGCACCGCGGAATTCGTATATGTACGTCACACTCACTCCTTAGAGCAGTTGATAAGTATCTCTCGCTCGAAATTGCGGTGCGAGCGAATCGCGAATTCGCCTAGGTTTGAGAGCCTAAGAGTCAGCGCACACCTAGCTGCAAAATGCTTGCGCAGCGCAGTGTGTGTAATATTTAAAAAAGAACCTTGTGTACGATCAATACAATGTTCAGAATCGATACAATGCTGTAATTGCTCTTGTTACTAAGTTTGCAACCTACTCTGAACTTGAGAGCCACAAAGTTATACGTACGATAAGAATATAATACTACAATAAGAATTTCGGCAGACAGCCAATTATGTATGTACACATTGTGCAGGTAGGTACCTACCTAAATTCTAAACAAAGATTTTGTTTTTTATAATTCTAACACATTACATCACATATTGTGTTGCACAGCCAGTTGGCGAACCTAATAAATGAAAAATAAAAAATATTCGATACGATATCTCTGAAAAAAGTACTCATTGAGTAAAAGTATCGAATACAAAGTATCGAGTACAAAAGTATCGGTATCGAAAGCGAAAAGTACTCGATACCACAAAGTATCGATACTTTTTTCGTGTCCCTATTTACGAATGACCATCATTTGTAGAATTATTCGAGCATGTAGTGCAACACCAATTACTTTTCGGCTAGCTTTGGGTGATAGTGCAGTAAAACTCTATAAACAATCTTATAACTTTCACGAATCACTTGGTTTTGTGAATGTAAGAATAATGTCGCAGAAAAGCATCACATCTTTTTTCAAGATAACGCCCAAAAAAGCGGTGGAAGTGAAACAAGAATCGCCACCAGAGGTATTTGCCATCCCATGTATTGATTTTAATCTATTCTAAAGCCAACCCCCATAGAAAAATCTGTGATATAATAGAGAACCAGACCAAGTACCTTACTAATCCAGGCCCAGTGACCCGAAATAATAGACCAAGTAACTATTGGACGAAAAATCTGTGGTATAATTACTTGGTCTGGTTCTTTATTATACCACAGAGAGGACCTAATGAGAATATAATGATGACTTATTGAAAAAAGGCCCTGTTAATAACTTACAGTTTCAGTTAACACACTCTTTTTTTATTCATTATTATTTCAGGATGATTCAGTTGCAAGCAGTCCAAATGAGTCGCCTGTTAAGACTGAGAAGGTATGTATGTGGTTAATTTTTTTATGGAGAAAGTTAAATTTCTTACATATTTATCTAGATAAGATAGATATTGAAATTATTAGTATTTTGTATTTTTATTAGTATTTAAATTATTATTGTTTGTTAACAGAGATCCTCAAAACGGCAAAGGTTGGACAGCAGTGAAGAAGACACAGCTCCGACATCACCCAAGGCACAAACCAACTCAGAAAAGGTACTTATTATAATGACTTACTAACTAGTTGTGGCGCCCTCTAGTGATGTAGTTCGAAGATTGAACAGTCTACTAATTTATTATTAGTCTTTTCTTACGTTAGTTTTAATAATATAATATTATAATTACAGAAGAAAAAGCCAAGCGTCAGAGGATAGACAGCTCAGGCAGCGTAGTCAGAGCTGACGGGACAGAAGCCTGAAGAGCAGGGGATTGTGTTGACGAAGACCAGTGCGCCGCTCAAGACATACAGCTCTCCTAGGAGCAAAAGGAAAGGGAAAGAGTCTCCCAAAGAAGGTTACTTTTCTATTTAAGTCAGAAAATTTCACTGTCCATGTATGTAGAATAGAATAATGTTTATTTAAACAACCAATTTGGTACAGTGAAATGGGCACTATGCTCATTCTACTACTGTATGGATGTACTGTGTTCTATGCAAAGTTACAAATAAGAGTTGAATGTCAACGACACCTTATGGCACATGTATGTGACAATTCTGTGTTAAGTATGGTACACACATTACAATCAAAAATAATTCTTTTCTTTATTTCTCAGAAGAGTCACTCTAAATCGGGACGCGAAAAAATAAAAGAGGAGAAAGCGATTTCATAGAAAACTGCAAAAACGAGAAAAAAGACCCTGTCCAAAAGACTCCAAAAACTGATAAAAAGACTAAAAAGTCTGTGAGTCCTGCTCAGAATGGTCTTAGTAATGGAATTGGAGACAACACACCACCTAAGGTGAAAGAAGAGAAGGTATTCTCCTAAGAGTGAGAAGGACATTAAGAGTGACAAGGACAACAAAGTTGACAAAGAGTGGGAAGAAGACAGAAGATAAAGCAAAAGTGGTGAATGGAGAGAAAGTAGCAGGTAATTTGCTATTAAACAATTTTTTCTCTAGTTGCCTCCAAAACATGTGTTTCAAAAACTTTTTTTCCAAAAAAAATGAACCGACTTCCATCATAAAACTTAAAATCATGAAATAACAATAAAGAAAATGTATTAGCATTCTACCTACTGAATGAGGTGGAAGTCGGTGCCAAGTGCAGGGAGTAAGGGTGTTAGTGTAATTGTTTAGCTAGGTATTTTATATATTATACATGATTCTAATATTAACTTAGATTATTTAATATTCAATTTGGCACCGACTTCACCTCTATTCAGTAGGCAGAATGCTAATACATTTTTTCTTTTATTGTTATTTCATGATTTTAAGTTTTATGATAGAAGTCGGTTCATTTTTTTTGGAAAAAAGTTTTATTTTATCATTTTTAGTTTAATAAAAATCTTTTCTTTTCTTCACTAGCCGAAAATAAAGAATTAAGAATTAGAAACTTTTTATGTCAGATTGATTTGAAATGTCAGAACATGTCAAATTGTCTATTATTTTGGCACATAAATAGACCAAGATCCCGTGATGACCAAACCTTCCTTATTTTAAAAATGCTGAATGTTTCTCGTGTGTGGTATATACGGGTAAAAAAAATATTAGCGACTAGGTATGATCTTATCTTATCTTATCTTAACACGCGGGGTCTGGAGGTCCGGTGCTTACTTCAAACCTTGGGTTTTTTTGTACTTACCCTAATGTTTTACTCACCTGCATCGGGAATTCTGAAGAAGGACTGCATTACCTTCAGAATATCACCTGTTGCGAAGTGCCTATAGTCCTCCAGGGCCGGATATGTTGATCCCAGGAGGCCCAGTCGCTTGTTTGCCAACGAGTCACAATAACACAAAATGTGTTTCATGGACTCCTCTGCTTCTGCACAGGCCCTGCACAGAGGGCTGTTGACAAAGTTTTAATTTGTAGAGGTGGGACTGCGATTTTCAAAGTGTCCAGTCAAGGCCCCAGCTAGAATTCTTGTCTGTATTCTGCTATACTTGCAGATCTCTTTGAGCCACCTGGTGTTGCCTTCACCAAGCATTGCCTTTGAGTGTGTAAGTCCATCCTGTGCATTCCATTCGGACCTGTGTCTGTCTTTGACATATGCATTAATTGCCGTGGTTACCATCCCATATGACAGCCCAACAAAGGGTTCAGGTCCTATTAAAGTCTCACTTGAACCCTTCTTGGTTAACTCATCTGCATTCTCGTTCCCCTCAACCCCAATATGACCCGGCACCCAAACCAGCCTAAGTCTGTTGTGCCTGCCTAGATTATTTAGGGACCTTTATGCAGTCATAGACCAGTCCAGAGCCAACCCTACTGGAGTCGAGGGCAGCGAGTGCAGATTGGCTGTCGCTAAGGATGTAAATCGTGCGATTTTCTTTGTCCTTCCTCTAGATTCAATTTAGCACAGACAGTGATTGCATACACCTCCGCCTGAAAGACGGTCGAGAGTTGTCCCATGCTCTGATACAGTTGTCTGTCTGTCGAAAAGATGCCTGCTCCTGTTCCTTGGTTGGTTTTGGATCCATCCGTGTACCAGATTAGGCAGTCTTTCTCTTGAGGTTTAAATTCTCCTTTTCCATTCATCCCTTGTTGGGATATATGTCTTATAATGTCTTTTGAAGTTATACTTAGGGAGAATCTTATCACTGCCCATGTGTAACATCCTTTAGAGATTCTGGTGGTACCTCCCAGTAGTAGATGTCTAGTCCTTGGCGCATGCCTGTTCCACAATTTAGATACAGATAGTCTGTAAAGGGCTTTACAGGCTTCGCCTTTGATATGAAGGTGTAGCGGTGGCAGTCCGAGTATTACTTCCAAGGTTGCCAAGTCGGTGTCGTGGAAAACGCCCCGGAGATTGCACAACAGGCTATTCGTTGCAGTTTCCTAAGGGCATCCTTACACGTCACCTGTTCGACCTTCGGCCACCATACTAGTGCTCCATAGGTCAATATTGGTCTAATCATCATTTCATACAGCCAACGTACAATGTACGGTTTGAGGCCCCATGTTTTGCCATAGGTGTTTCGGCACATACCAAATAATTCTTTATGGCCTTAGTTATTATATTATTAACATGAGCATACCCAAGTCAGTTCTTTATTCAGTGTGACTCCCAGGATATTTTACCTCCTTGGACAATTGTAGCTCTGTGCCGTTCATCTTGAGGTTCTCAAGTCCTTTGAGTTTGCGAAGTCTTGTAAAAGGAACAATGATGGTTTTACTCGGGTTTATATTCAGGTGGCCCGCGGTGCACCACTCTTGAACCTCCTGCAGGGCCTTATTCATTATCCC
>JAEMBS010000763.1:0-11673 GCA_018467065.1 Ephestia elutella | reverse complement strand
AGAGATCAACACCTTGACTTTGATCTTGAAAATTACTTATTCTGTGTGTGTAAGTTCAACCTCGGCATTAACTCTAATAATCTTAGATGCTATTTAAATCAATGCGATTCGAATGGGTGATCTGAGAGGAATTGAATTTCTAGGCGTAGAGAAAGAATGACACTTATGCATAGCAATGGGTTAATCACTGCTGAAGATGTTGAAAAAAAGATAATCTATACATAATAAAACAGTAAAAATATTTTGTCTGTACATTTAATATTTTTGACTGAAATGGATAGAGGGAGACCTAAAAAGAACAATAGAAAGCAAAAAAAATTTTTTGGAATTTCTTGTCTGTCTGTCTGTCTGTCTGTCTGTCTGTCTGTATGTATGTACGCGTTTCACGCAAAAACTACTGGACGGATTTGAATGAAACTTTTTTTGTTGTATAGCTATTAAGCCTGGGCAACATATAGGCTATAATTCATTTTGAAAACTGGAACACCTGATGAAGAACCATAACGGAACAGCTAAACTATAAGTAATATGGAAATGGTGCCTTAACAAAAATCGTTCAACCTGATGAGCATTTTCTGCCGACGTATAAAAATTGAAAATCTGGAACATCTGATGAAAAGCTCCAAGAGACCAGCTACACTATAACATATATGGAAATGGCGCCTTAGCAAAAATCGTTCAACCTGATGAGCATTTTCTGCTGACGTATAAAAATTGAAGATCTGTAACATCTAATGAAAAGCTCCAAGAGAGATTTTTCATCTAAA
The DNA here is from genome assembly GCA_018467065.1 of Ephestia elutella. Classification (NCBI taxonomy): domain Eukaryota; kingdom Metazoa; phylum Arthropoda; class Insecta; order Lepidoptera; family Pyralidae; genus Ephestia; species Ephestia elutella. The sequence goes on along the minus strand of JAEMBS010000763.1, from coordinate 10,906 downwards.
AGCGAAACTCACGCGGGCGAAGCCGCGGGCGACAGCTAGTTGAAATATAATATTGTTAGCCACGAAAGAGTTGATTGGACATTCCATACGTAAGAAATAGTCCTTTGCATTTTCAATGTAATTTTTTTGTAGCCTTTTGATCCCTCGAGATTATCTTTAAAGTACCCATTCACTTTTAAACTATTTAAAAACTTGTGAAACTCTCTTAGAAGAGAGAACAAATCGTTTGACTTGTTCATTATCATGTGGTATCCACAAGTCAATTTGAATCCAAGAGAGGACTTTTTATCATTGTCACTGACTTTATATTTCAAACTTCGTATCGGTTTTTGAATGCATTAGCATTGCATACAAACACTTTGTAAAGCTTAACAAACATCAATACAATTTCTGAAAGTTTACATCCCTACAAGATTTGGTATCAATGGGATCATGATTACAATATGTGGTTACAAGTGGAGCTATCAGGGCGTTGGTTTCAAATCAATAGACTGAATTTATTGGTTTCGTGGAATTCTCTAATGTGTACTCGATACTCATTTCAGATTCAGTATGTCAAAACTAAAAAATCTATATATCTAATAAAACAGTAAAAAAATATTTTTGTCTGAACAAGTCGTTTGTCGTTAAGTTTATGAAATGGCTTATTTTTCTTTATAGAAACTACTAGCTTGTTGCCCGCGGCTTCGCCCGCGTGAGTTTCACTTAGATGAAAAGTCTTTTTGAGTTCCAAACTGTTTCAGATGTTTTCGGATCCTCGATTTTTATACCGTCTACAGAAAATGCTCATCAAATTAATCGAGATTTGCTAAGGCGCCATTTCCATATATGTTATAGTGTAGCTGGTCTCTTGGAGTTATTCATCAGATGTTCCAGGATCTTCAATTTTTTTATACGTCAGCAGTAAATGCTCATCAGGTTGAGCGATTTTTGCTCTATTTTAATTTATATTGTTGCTAAAATCATCAAAAGCAGCATTGGTAAGATTGCTTACATGATAGGACTGGTAAGAATAACGATTTCTTTGGCTTTTGAGACACAACTGAGGCACGACACATCTACGTTTGCTAATTTGTAGAATCAAGGGCCGGAGTATCCCCCACCCGTTGTGACACAATAAAAGGTATTAGCACAAGTATTAGCATGTTGAGTATCATGTCTACAATACGATTTGTAAAAATAAATTAGCTAGGTAGATGCAAATGCTAAGTCCGTGATTAACTCATTACTGATTATTGTAGGATATTAGGAAGAACTTCCATACGTGAACAAAACAAATATGATACAAAAAAAGTTACTTCGTAACAGATACATCACTCCCATACTAAAAAGCAAATATACTACCCTATAATAGCCTACAAAATAATAATAATAATACCAGCTGTTTGCAGCGAGAAGATATATTACCATAAGTACGCACACATATTGTGACAGAATTTTGTATCATGTGGTTTAACATCATATCATGTTGCTAGCTTTGGTCATGCTCGCCCAGAAATCGATAAATATGTTGGTGATATATGATACGATATATTTTATCGTATATCTAAGATGCGTGGTCATGCTATATAGGAGGCTGTTGGTCCCTCCATCTTGAATGCGTTGTTGAGGAATTTCTTAAAATGATGAGAATAGTTAAATCTATACCAAAGCTATAAAATAGTAGATTAAAAATGTTATGCATGACACAGATCCTAGGATTAATTCGTCCATCTTGACGGACACCGTTGTTATAGGAAAGTTCTCGTTGGTATTAAATTGAGAATAACTTGAAGAACTTACTGTTTCATTTTCCTGTTTCAATGCTTGGTATGACTTCTCCCTTTTTTTAGTTATAATATCGTTTTGCTGTTGTATTAAGTCCAAATGGTATATCAAAAGGTCTTTTGTTATCTTCTGCGTGAACTTTTCCCTTTCTTTTCCGCCATGATTTTTAATTCAATTAGAGTTGTATCATTTACGTGGCATATTGTTTCAATCTGGACAATACTTGCACTTACCGCGTTGTACCGTTTTACTTTGACAATAAAAGTAACTTTTAACCCATTACATTTTCTCTTTGAGTACCTTTCATGTTCAGGGAAAATGTACTGTTCCCGTGTGGGAAATTCACGCAATGAAGACACCGAAGTAGACACAATTACGAGACCTTCCTCGCATAGGGGGTAATTTTGTGAATAATGCTATGCAGGTACGGGATAAATTTAAAGATTATTTCAATTCCCCTCAAGGCAGTTTGAGAGCCTTTATTAATCCTTTATACATACACTAGATTGTGTACAGTCAAAAATAAAAAATAAAATATAAGAAACAAATATAATGTAATAAAACATGTTTGTGATCGGGTAACCACGATGAAATGGTTAAGAACAAAAATAAAATTCGAATCAGAATTAAGCAGACCAAGTTCATAGATAAAATCTGTTATTTTATAATATGTACTTTTTAATTTATTTGCCTTATGTGTTTTTTAAGACATAAACAATATTAAAAATTATTTAATTAATTTAAGAAAATTATTATTACAAAAGAGAGTTTCATGCTTAACTCTTTCCAAAACTTACAATTAATTTGCTCTCTAGTATTTTCTTCAATTATTATTAGTTGTTGTTGAGTAACATTATCTAAATGCAATCTCTCTATTGTGAGCTGTTCACCAGTTTTTTTTTCTCAACCAAAATATAACAGATTTTTTATTTTCTTAATTATAAAGAAATACTGAAAATATTTTGACAGCACATTTTATTCTACGATTATTATGTAAAATAAGTACTTAATAATCCTATTGAAAATAACAATTTCAATTAGTTTTTCCGAAATTTAATAGATTGCTTCCTATTATGTAATCCATAAAATCATAATGTAGGTATTATTACAATATACAATACTTTAATATTTTCAATTGTTATCTTTAATTTCTGATATTCAACGGGATTACAGAGTTTCGATTAGTAACAGTGTTACTCAACCTGAGTTTTACGTTTAACTTAAGTTTGACACAAGGAACAAAATGGACAGAATGCATTTTGGTAGCTTACACAGTTTTTAGTCTCATCATCGATTTGGGCTTTCATAGCCAAAAACAAAACAAAAAACCAATCCGAGAGGTAATATCTGCTAAGCGTTCGATCGGAGCTACACTTTCCGATATTAGCATTTGGTATGGTTTATGGTAAGATTTTTTTATATATTTGTGTTGTGTGTGGGTAATCATAGGTTGTACTGAGACGGGGCCACTCCCCGACAGTACGGATTTGTCTTACGCGCACATAAAAGCTCATCAAGCGTTTGATCGGTGCTACTCTCTGATAACCTTGACATGTTGTAATGTATAGCGAATAGTATTATCACAGATTACTATTTTAACTACTTTGTGGTATTATTAAAACCAATTGTTTGTTTAATGTTACTCAGTACATATAAATTATTGTCTCTCTGTATGTTTGTACGCGCATCACGCAAAAACTACTGGATGAAATTTGATGCGGTTTTCACTGTTATATTGTTGAAGGTCTAGCTTAAGATCTGGCGTAGGTTTCCATCTTGATACGCCGCTTAGAACCTGAGATATTATCAATAGTAAATTAAGCGCCGACGAAGTCGCGGACACGAGCTAGTATGCAATAAATGTAGGTAATTAATTGAAATGATCTGATGATTCTCATTAGAGCGGGCCGTGCCCGAGCGGGGTGGGGACAGGCCGGGGCCTGTCCGTGCTGCACTGTTCATATTACACCGAATGTATGGGGCGGAGAGAGGTCGTCCCCCACTACCGCGCGCAGCTCCGCGCGGTCTGCGTCCAGGCATGGCAGTCCTCCAGTGTGTGCTGGGCGTCCTCGTCCGCACATCCGTCGCAGTGGTGGCAAACGGCAGACGGCTCCCGACCCGCTATTCGACACAGATACCCTTTTATCATTATTAACATATTTGAAGTCTTATTTGCGGATAACTTTAGGTGTTAAGATGGGAAAAAATAAAAACGAATAATATTTATACATATTTCAATCTACGACGTCACAAGCAAAATATCAACATGCAATATATGTAACAAGCCGTTAAAACTAAGAAAATATTTCATTAAAACTAACGTGATACAAAGACGTTATAAGTCATTATAAACAAGCTCCCTAGTAGTATAGTTACACTTTCCAAGAACTCTTAATTTTCCCATAACGTCGATTCAAACTTGTCATATTACTAGACTTTTTAACTTCTATGACACAGAAATCGTAGTGTTCTTTAATTGCCTACCTAGATAAAGGCTAGTAAAGCTACAAGAACTAAAAATCTGTACATTCGACAGCAAAATCCGTACAAATTCCGTACGTAAAATAAATCTGAAACTCCGTATGAAATCCGTACAATAAAAAAAAATTCTTCGCGCTTTTTTAGCATCTCCACTCATAATTGCAATTGAATTCAAATTCCAATATTAAAAATGAGACGTCACCGCGCCATTTTTGTAGGTGGAATAATTATTCACACTTTTTCAACCGACTTCCCAAAAAAGGAGGAGGTTATATGTTTCGATGTATGTATTTTTTTTTTTTATGTATGTTCGCCGATTTCTCCGCCTATAGTGGGCTGATTTCCGAAATTGTTTTTTTATTCGTAATGGTAAATTCCCAAGTTGGTCCCATTTTAACCACGTCAGAATCTGTTCGGTAATTTTAAAGATACCTAACAAAATATAAAAATACCAACATTGCATTATAGAGCAAAAAGCCCGCGACAGCTTGCCCTTCCTTATTTTATTAAAACTCAAGATTTTCTGTGTATGTTCCCAACATAGAAATAGCGATTAGCAACTATGAAAGTTGGATCATGATTACTTAGGCAGATTATTTGTAACAATAACATTTAAAGTGGTAACTTAATTTTCTCAAAGTAAAGTTTTTTAAAGATTTTATTTCTATATGAAATCACGCCATCCATTACCAGGCAATTGGTGCAGATATAAACCCCTGCTAGACATTATAACTTTACTAAATTATAGTTATATGTTTTATTATAAAAGCTGAATTTAATATTACTTTGGGAGGCCCCAAGGGTGCTTTTTATACCTTTAAAAATCATCCTAGCTATCCATATTACCTGCATAAGCAACTAAGATCCAAACTTCATACCAAGTCGCTTATATTTTTTATCCGTATATACCACGCAGAGAAACATTCAGCATTTTTAAAATAAGGAAGGTTTGGTCGTCGCGGCGCGGGCTCTCGGTCTGTTTATGTGCCAAAAATAATAGACAATTTGACATGTTTTGACATTTCAAATCAAACTGACATAAAAAGTTTCGAATTCTTAATTCTTTATTTTCGGCCAGCTGTGAAAAAAAGTTTTTAGTAAAGAAAATAGGTATAGAAGCACTAAAAATTATAAAATAAAACTTTTTTCCAAAAAAAATGAACCGACTTCCATCATAAAACTTAAAATCATGAAATAACAATAAAGAAAAATGTATTAGCATACTACCTACTGAATGCGGTGAAGTCGGTGCCAAATTGAATATTAAATAATCTAAATTACAATACAAAATGCCTAGCTAAACAATTACATAACACCCTTACTCCTGCACTTGGCACCGACTTCACCTCATTCAGTAGGTAGTATGCTAATACATTTTTCTTTATTGTTATTTCATGATTTTAAGTTTTATGATGGAAGTCGGTTCATTTTTTTTGGAAAAAAAGTTTTATTTAGGTTTAAATCTCGATCATTCAACCAATGTTATTATTGAGAAAATAATATTAAAAAAATACAATTAACCGGTTTTGAGATTGTGAGTGAATGTGCATGAATTTGTGCATATTTATTTATTGAAGTGGCTCAATTGAAAGAAACCTTGATAATTGCATTTTTTTTAAATACTCGCGAAATATATATGTATTGGGTACGTTAGAAAAAAATTTTATTTTTAATAATAATATACGGATTTTGAATCGTAGAATCTAATCTGTAGCTGAAAGTCCAGTTGAAGAAATTGTCAAATATCTCGTCACATATCGGGTTGAGGTCAGCTGATTCCGTCATAACATAGACATACTTCTGATGAGCAGACCTCTCTTTGGGCAAATCCCAGGAATCTAGGTTGCGTCCATTGAAAGCAACAACGTCAAATTTAGTGATATTACCACCGAAGAAGTTTCTATCATCGGTGACATAGCAATTTATCATCGAACAATTATAACTGATGAAATGTCGTTGGCCCTTGGGTAAGATCACGTTGTAGAACTTGATTACTTCTACCTGCCTTCATCATACCTTTGTCACATTTTAAAAATTAAAATCTTTTGATATAACTACTTAAAACATTTATGTTTCGTAAGTAATGCTACCTGAAAACATGTCTTATAAATGACGCGGTCTATCACTCATGTGAATCATGTCATGACAGGTGGGCGCTATTGTCTAATACACAATAGAGTTAAGAGTTAAGCCAAAATTTAGTTATTGTTTATTACTCATCAACACTGGAAATGCACACGAATGCGAACAACATTAGAAGCGAAAATAGCGCGAAAGCAATTTAATGTAATTTAAATTTTCGAGTAACACGTCTACTATCGACAAGATCTCGGACGAAAGGGGACTATACTATACAAGAAAGACTTTCGTCGAATGTGAACTTACGAGTGTCCTAAAATATAAATTAGGGTGGGTGCGAACAAAAGTGTGAAAGCTTAATCGCCAAACTTTTTCATATATTAATAATGTAACTATTTTTCAAATTTAAACTACCTTTCTTTATATTGAAACTAGCTTTTGACCGCGGCTTCGCCCGCGTGAATTTCCCATGAGAACAGTGCTTTTTCCCGGGATAAAAGATACCTATGTCCTTCTGAGTACCTTAACTATGGGTACCTATGCAAAATTTCAGGAAGATTAGTTCAGTAGATGAACCGTGAAGCGTAATAAACAAACAAATTCACTTTCGCAGTTATATTAGTTAGGATTATTGTCAATGTACTTTACAAAATCATAACATATCATATAACAAAGTCCACCGCGGTGTCTGTCTGTCTATAAATTACAATATTTTTTATTATTTTTCAGATACATCACATAACCGCTGGTTTTGGCCATTTCAAAGCACATTGACAACACGAGCTTAATGCAACAATTATCTGTAACATAGAGGGATTACGTGTAAGTAATCAGGACAATGTACTTGTAGTACATGTTTACGTCAATATAAAATCATTTGTATTCGAAAAATTGCGTAGGTTTTTTGAGTTTTCACACAATCCCACAATCCTTACGTTATCTTGGGTTATTTGGTTTGATAGAATAAAAAGTCTATCTGCTACACAGGCTTTAAGTACCTATTTATTATATCTTAAAAGCGATTTCAAAATTATAACTAGTAGTTCGCCGCGAACTTAGACCTCGCGATTATTACTCGCGTTTTTATTGATTTACTCTTACGTATGTATGTATGTATGATTGAAGAGTGCTGATGAACAGGGTAAAATCACAGTTAAAGAAATAGTATAATTTACAATATAAAAAAATTGGAAGACCTCTTAATAGCTCAGGCGTTAAAATAGTATCAATCAATCATCAAAATATATAAAATCTTGCGTTAGGGAGTGACTGACTGACTTACAGACAATGCACAGCCGAAAACGACTGGGCATACGAAGCTGAAATTATTATTTAACTGTAACACGACTTGTATTTTCTTTTATGTAAATTATACACATAAATTATTTTTACCAAACATGACGAACGACCAAACCAAACAAACAAACAACAATATGAATTAGAACGTTTTTTCAACCCTCAAAGTCTTTCCGGGTGGTCATAAAAAAATAACCTAAACCTAACTTCTTCTCCGCCCTCAAAGTCTTTCCGGGTGGTTATAAAAAAAAACCTGAACCTAACTTCTTTTGCGCCCTCAGTCTTTCTGGGTGGTCATAAAAAAAAATAACCTAAACCTAACTTCTTCTCCGCCCTCAAAGTCTTTCCGGGTGGTTAAAAAAAAACCTGTACCTAACTTCTTTTCCGCCCTCAGTCTTTCTGGGTGGTCATAAAAAAAAATAACCTGAACCTAACTTTTTTTACGCCCTCAAAGGGGCTTTCTGGGTGGTCATAAAAAAAATAACCTGAACCTAACTTCTTTTCCGCCCTCAAAGTCTTTCTGCGTGGTCATAAAAAAAATAACCTAAACCTAACTTCTTCTCCCCTCTGCAAGTCTTTCCGGGTGGTCATAAAAAAAATTACCTGAACCTAACTTTTTTCCGCCGTCAAAGTCTTTTCGGGTGGTCATAAAAAATAACCTAAACCTAACTTCTTCTTCACCCTCAAAGTCTTTCCGGGTGGTCAATGGTCATAAAAAAAATAACCTGAACCTAACTTCTTTTACGCCCTCAAAGGGGCTTTCTGGGTGGTCATAAAAAAAATAACCTGAACCTAACTTCTTTTCCGCCCTCAAAGTCTGGGTGGTCATAAAAAAAATAACTTAAACCTAACTTCTTCTCCCCTCTGCAAGTCTTTCCGGGTGGTCATAAAAAAAAATTACCTGAACCTAACTTTTTTCCGCCGTCAAAGTCTTTTCGGTTGGTCATAAAAAATAACCTAAACCTAACTTCTTCTTCACCCTCAAAGTCTTTCCGGGTGGTCATAAAAAAAATAACCTGAACCTAACTTACAGCTCAGATCGTTTGGAGACAAACTTTCTTTTTTTTTATAAAAAAAATATAAATAGTTTATTTACTCCACAACAAATGGCCTTGGACTACATTACATAGGTATGTGATAAACATTAATTAAATTTAATACCATAAAGGACAGTATCGATGTGAAGATCTGGTGCCCGCGCTAGCTATCAAAGATCCTGTGTTGCAGGTTACCAGGTCCCCCACCCGGTGTGACACAATAAAAGGTATTAGCATGTTGATATCATGTCACAATACGATTTGTGAGTTAATTTACAAATAAAAGACGAGTAATGACTTCTGTACCTAACCCACCTAACCCTACGATAAAAATCTTGGGATCAGTAAGTTTAAACTTGAAACTTCATATCTTCTAGTTTTGGTAAATAATATATATCAAACGATGTATTTGCCATAAGATATTTTGTCTAACGTTGTTTTACCAATTGAAAATTTAGTTAAATAATTTGTTTGTAAAATGATAATTTGAAAAAAAAAACAATATTTGTCTAGTAATTAGTTTGTAAAATGATTACATTTTTAAATGGATGAGTTTGTCAAAGCATATGTTTTTCAAATGTATAGTTTTATAAGCGTTGTTTATAAAATGATTGTTTTTGACCGAGCAAGCGAAGCGAGCGAAGGTCTCTAAATCGAGTTGGGGGCGAAACACATTGTTTGTATGTATGTATGTATGTATGTATGTATGTATGTATGTATGTATGTATGTATGTATGTTTGTACCGCGATAACTGCCGAACCGATGGTCCAATTTTGATGAAATTTGGTAGGCATGTAGGAAATATCAATAGAATTTTCAAGTTCGTTGGGCATCAAAATCGGTTCAGTAGTTTTTGAAATATTAATAAAAATGTCCGCGATTATGTAGCAAACGAAACCATAGCGTGTTCTAACTTTGGATAACGCCATCTAGATTTTATTTAGGGAACTGAATTATGTTAGAAAAAGTCGAAATCCAGAGTATATCAATAAAAACGCGAGTAATAATCGCGAGGTCTAAGTTCGCGGCGAACTACTAGTTTAAATAATAATTTGTAATATGAGGGTGTACCTTACAAATCATCTACAAGTCTACAACCGCTGCTTAGATCTGATTTCGACTTTTCTAACTAATTCAGTTCCCTAAGTAAAATGTAGATGGCGCTATCCAAAGTTAGAACACGCTATGGTTTCGTTTGCTACGTAATCGCGGACATTTTTATTAATATTTCAAAAACTACTGAACCGATTTTGATGCCCAACGAACTTAAAAATTCTATTGATATTTCCTACATGCCTACCAAATTTCATCAAAATCGGACCATCGGTTGGGCAGTTATCGCGGTACAAACATACATACATACATACATACATACATACATACATACATACATACATACATACATACATACATACATACATACAAACAATGTGTTTCGCCCCCAACTCGATTTAGAGACCTTCGCTCGCTTCGCTCGCTCGGTCAATTAAGTGTAATGATTCTATAATTTAACATTTTAGAAATAACAAAAACAATGATTTCAAACAATTGTAACAGCGGCCATTTTTAATAAAATTGCAATTACAAAAGACTGCTTGTTTAAATTCGCGAGGACATCTGAAAGCCTTGGTCAATGGAGCCGCCATTATGAAAATGAAACGCCGCGAGCGGACATTTAACTATTCTAACGGGCTAAGAAACTCACTGAATATAAGGGTTCCGTTTTGCCTATTGAGGTGCAGAACCCTAAAAACAAAAAAAATATTAGGTATTTAGATCCATAACGGAAAGAATGTTATTCTAATTACACGACAACGCGATCAGGAGATATTACCGTAAATGTTGCGAGTGTTCGCATATTTTGCGTTTTCGGACGGCGGCAATCAAAACCTGGGTACTTCCCAATTGCCATTGACGTAAAATTATGAATTTGGCACAAAGTAAAGTCTGACAGTAATTGTACAGGAATAAATCTGAAAATTATAACTATGTTGTAGTGTTACAAATATTGCGCTCTTTTTCTTTTTGCGCTCGATGCAGTATGAGAGTGAATATCAAAAAAAATGTACATCACACAAAATAAACACAATGGAATATTACAATTTCTGTCACACAAAGGAATTTGAGTCACACAAAAGAATATAAAGATGCATTCATACTGATTAATATTTGTTCAACTCGTTACAAATAAAACGAAGAGCAGCAGGATCAAAATATTTTATTGTCTCACTAGGCTAGTAATAGT
>JAEMBS010000762.1:0-11768 GCA_018467065.1 Ephestia elutella | reverse complement strand
AATTTTTATTCAAAAATTACTAGCTTTTTCCCGCAGCTTTGCCTGCGTGAATTGTCAACGGGAACAGTGCTTTTTACCTGGAAGAGCCTATGTCCTTCTCAGTACTTCTAACTATATGTATGCGACATTTCAGGAAGATTGGCTCAGAAGTAAAGCGGGAAGAGGTAATAAACAAGCAAATAAACAAACTCACTTTCGCATTTATTATATTAGTAAAGATTCTACAAATAATATCTAAAGCCAATTAAAATTAATACCCTACTCGTCAAGCTTCTAATCCTAATACTGGGAAATGCGATAAGCTTCGGAACTTTTCCGACAGATCGTAGCAAGATGGATGACCATTTGCACTAGTTGGGAACTTGAATCTCACATGGATGAACCCGAATAGATGGTACTTTCTGTTAGTACCTGGAGTAACGAAGAGCCAAGCCAGTTAGAGTAATTACTTTGAATTCTTAATTCAACTTAAAAATCTATGATAAAATATGTTAATATATTTTACCATTGACTTTTTGACTTTTGTTGACTTGTATTGATAAATTACTCATCTACTCGTAAGTCGGTACCTGTCTAATTAAAAAAATCGTTTATAATCGAGGTATCCATAATCATAACTTGTTAGTAAATAGTTAACTGATGTGTTCAAATTTTGAGAACCACATGGTACAGTTATGTTGAGGCAACCATTCTTAAAATATTAAATTAATAGCTCGATTTTTTATACCGTTATTCGGTCTCAATAAATGAAGTTATTTAAAAAAATATTATTTTAAGTGGTCACTTTGACTTTCCCAGAACTAGGTCGAGTTTAAATATTCAAAATACATTTTCAAAGGTTTTTATTTGAAGTTCCAATACCCTTGAAAATTGATACCAAGTAAGTCTGAGTGGCTCTCAGCAATCCTAATGAGATGGTAACTTCTAGAGTTACTAATTTGGAACAAAGCCAAATTCAAACTATTCAACTTAGACAACCTTAATAACGTTAAATTAAATTAAGTGCGAGTCTGTGCTTAATCAAATAAAATTTTAAATTGAGATATCGTAACTATTAGTTACCACTTTAAATAGCGTAACTTTTATGCAAAAAGTCTTATTTTTTGTTAAGCAACTTGTTAACTTATTTATGTAACATGCCAAATATGTAACATGCTTTGGGCACTTATATTACTTATTTCGGGACATTATCTTCGTTAAAAAAACATAAACAAATAAAGTTTTTCACTCATTTTGCTCTTTTAGGAATTGAATTTCCAAAATTCCTTTCTTAGTGCACTTACGCTTTTAAAGAACTAGGTACTGAGCAAAATTTCATGTTTCTTCTTTCAGCGGTTTTGACTCTGTTCTAATCTGTCAGTTAGCTTCCAAAGATTCAATTAACAGGAAAAATTGCTTAATTTATAACTTGGCAATCAGCCAAAACTATTGCATTAAGCGGCTTAATACGCTACTGAATTGATTTTCAGCTTTGAACTTATCACTTCTATAATTCAGAGGTATATACGAGGCGGAGGTAATATAAGAGTATATACATAATAAAACTGTAATGTCTGCATATAGGAGAAATGTACGAATAATATGTATGTACTATAGAAAAAATGAATAACATGTATGGCCAATAGAAAAAATATACGTTTTAAAATTTTCGCCTGTCTTGTGCGTACTTTTTGTACGCATATTTCTAACGTGCATCACGCAAAAAATGATATCGAATGAAATTTTTACAGTTGTGGTCTCTCATAAAATCTGGCGATCTTAGCGCCGCCGCTTAGAACCCGAGATACATTAGTAATTCACCACGGACGAAGTCGCGGGCAAAACCTAGTAATCTGTAAAAATAATTATGTCTATGGGTAATGGGTAGTGTATATTTTCTTTGTCTATGGTAAGAACTCTGTGAAATATGTATAACGCGGCTATGATTCCTCCAGAGCTCATTATATGTGTCGTAGCAGTTGTAGACGACTCTACGACGACGTCGTAGACCTCGTAGCATTTCGTAGATTGCTACGAAGCAGTTAGTAATTCACAGATCAGTGATATAGGTAGTTCAGAAATCAACCTCTATCTTGTAATTTATTGCTTGAATAGTAAAAAAAGTAGATGAATTGAATAGGATATATGTATCATACTAATATTATAAATGCGAAAGTTTGGATGTGAGTTTGTGAATTTGTGAGGATGTTTGTTACTCAATCATGCAAAATCTACTGGACGGATTTCGATGAAATTTGGTATACGGGTAGACAAATACCGGGAATAGCACATAGGGTACTTTTTATCCCGAAATTCCCACGGGAGCGAAGCCCCGGGGTGTGGCTAGTTTAGAATATATCGTGACTAGTAATAATAAAATCAGATAGGTACTTTAAGTATAATACGAGTATATGTACTTAAATTAAATTTAATTCATATTTCAAGCAATAAAAATATTCAAATAACATTATAAACCTCATTTAAGCTATTTCATTTAAAATAATTGCGCACGTAGGAAACCAATTATTCCCGTCGAACGTAAACGAATATCATTGATCGTCCACTAATTAAATGTAATTTTATGTAATGATTGAAAATTTATTTTGAACTCATTATGTAAAATATTTTAATGTTTGTAAAATAAATATATATTTCACTAACTACAAAAAGCAAAATTTCAGCAGACAGAGCAGAAATTCAGTTATTTGTATTTTAATTTTAATTAAACACATTACAATGTGACAAAAAAATACAATTATGTTTTATTTTAAACCTACCTATTGATATGAATATTATTGAAGTATAAAATATTTGAATATTTTTTATTTGAACCTTGAGGCTACATAAAGTAGATTGTTATTTTTGGAGAAATTATAGAATCCTTTATTATTCGTCTGTTTTCACTGGTAAAATTTACACACGAATTGTTTTCAACAACGGCTTATTTAAATATAAACGTATTATTTTCTAGGTAGGCACTAGATGGCAGTAGTCATTAAAGTTACATATGTCAGATGCCTTAAATAAAATCTGACAGCAGTGTTAGAAAGGGTATCAGAAACCATGGTCATAAAAAAAAATAAAAAAAAATTCTTCTGACTTTATGATAGAAACGCTGCCTCACGCAACTCTCATAGTAAAAAACCGGCCAAATGCGTGTCGGACCACGCACAAAGGGGGGGGCACCGTGTAAACGACTTTGGCGGGCTATATCTCGCAAATGGTAAAGCTGATAAAAAAGTGTTGTATGGAAACCCTACCTTATTTTCATAGCCCTTTTCAACGATACCCCACACAAGGGGGTGCACTAAAAAAAATAATTAAACCTCCCCTTTACATGTAGGGGGAGGTACCCTTAAAAAGGGGTAATTTTATTTTTTTGTATTTTAAAAAATGAGATCTATATGTGACGTATCCTCGAACCAAGTAACATGCAGATCAGTCCATAAACGTAGAAGATATTCTGCTGTGACAGACTAGGACGGACGGACGGACTGAACGATCTTATAAGGGTTCCTTGTCGGACTACGGAACCCTAAAAACGATCACGTGTGACACAAATATTCGCCTCCGTTTCGTAAAATTTTGAATACTTTTCGCCTTGGCAGTCCCATCTCTTATAACGTAGTGATTACATTCTCTTTGATTCAGGGCGTAAATTTTTTAGCTTGATGACATGGCTAAAAATAAATTGAACCGAGAAAAGTGGTACCACCTATATAAAATGGAATGGTAGGCGGATAATGATTATTTCATAAGCCAGAAATTAATCTATACGCTTGTTCGTTGGCATATATTTCAACACAATACTACAATACAGCTATTTGTCATAGCAACGCCTTAATTAAAACAGTCTGCCAAGGAAATATCGCTATCATCCCGGGCCAATTTATTTGCTAATGTCCTTGAGCCGGAGACGCTGTGGTGAAAACATTCATATCTGCTTTATGTAATGACTTGGATTTCATTAAATATCGGTATTCGTAAAGATATATCATCTTGTAGGTGTTTGACTTTCAAAAGTATAAATTTAATATGTATATCATTTGTTATTTGTTTCATCCACATTGGCTGCTTTCATATTGCGTTCAAACCATCATCATAATATTAAAGAGCGAAGCTCTTGTCGGTGGAGTTCCTTACATTTTTCACTTTCCATTGCTCACTCTTTCACTTATACGACACGACGCGACGCTCACTTTCTCCTTTATTTGCCTCATATAACTCTGTCTTGGTTTTCCTGGGTTCTTCCTTTTATCTTTCCTACGAGTATTATGATATTTCTTAAAAATGCATAGTGTCGTATTAAGTGCTCTAACATTTTCCCTCTTCTATTTCCTACTCTTTTAATAAAATGGTTCTTTTTTCGCCGATTTTATTTAAGACCTCTTACTTAATGATTATATATACTTATTTATAGCGTTCAACAGTTTTACTCGTCAAAATATAAATATAAATACCTACACAAAAATTTATTCAAACTTGTTAAATCAATATGGTAAACGTAAGGCATTGGTAAAAAGACCACTGAGTTATATAATATTTTGTGTTCAAAGGGGTATTACCGGTCCTGACTTAGACTTTGATGGACCATCGCTTTGATATAATGATATCCAAATCGTATAATGTTACAAAAATTGCGCATTTTAAGTCTATTTGTGGATTATGTCAAAATGTATTTTTGGTAACCCGACATTTTAATATAGGGTAAATCCTCTCAGCATTTCCGCACAGCCTCGGGCGCTCTCCCTTGTGATCCCTACTGATATAAAAAGGACAGAACAAATGAAGCTTGTACAAATAAAGTAAAATACAAAATTAAATGGTTAACGAAATATTTTGACTGTTGTGACTCAGTGGAGTGGAGGTTTAAAAGCCCACTATCTTGAGGGCATAGATTCGATCCTAAAGGGAAAACGGTAAATATTTTTTTAAAGATATTTTGGCTTTTTTGTATTTTTGTATCCATCGGAATCACTACAATTCAGATTTTGTCTTAATTTTAATAATGTCAGTAAGAAAGAAAAATAATGTCATAGAGAGGACGAAATTTTTAATTTTTTTTTAAAGTTTTTAACACAAAAGTAGGTAGTTTAAGTGTAGTAGTGCGTTGTGAAATAACAATAAAGAAAATAAAACACAATATAACATTTGTGCTAAAACAGTAAATATTTTCATTCCAAAAATACCAGAATGGCTCAAAAGATAATAATTTATCCTGTCAGACTGATTTAATAACTCACAACCAAAATGAAGCCCAAAAAGCTGAAATTAACATAAGATTACAAAGATTTCCTAAAACAGAAGCTCCAAACGAATTCCGCTTGTCGATATGACTTCACTTTATAAACTCGTTTGATCTTCAAACATAAATTTGGAGTAAAATTTACACGAAAATTAGTTTATTCTAGCTAATACCAGACATTCCTAGGGGAGTCAACTAAGGGTAGCACCACACGCCAATGTTTGCTTGGGAATTAGTCGAGCCCTCTTGAAAACCTACATTACGGTATTGAGGACAGGTGAGGTCAGTGTGTAGACTAATTATTATTTGATATAGTATTTTCCATTTGGGCGCAATTTTGAACACGATTCTTTGCCTGACATTCAATACGATATAACTATACGACATTATAAAACTAGGTCAATGCAAAATTACACATTAGCATGCAGGAAAAAGATCTAGGGCCCTCCTAGTCAAGTGAAGATACCTATACCTGAACACCAAGATCTCCAACGAATACCTAGTCTAAAGATCGCCTCAATTGGAAGGAGATTTAAGGAAGTTGGATCGGTTAGCGTTATTTTAGGTGTTTGTAATATAATGGGTGAAACGAAACGCAGGCGTTTCCCATTGTCGCCGCCAGACGGCCGCGGGGTTCTCACATTGCTAGCGTGAATGGGTCGCGGTCGGCCGCCATTGTCCAGTGCTATATCGGTTTGTTTTAATACGCGGAGAGGTCCCGCGTCCTTTTTGTCTAAAACCACGTTGATTGTTGGTTAGTTTGAGTTATAATTGTGAGTTTCCTTTTGTTAAATAACTATTCCGTTTGTGTTTGTGAAAAAACCTGTTATTGTGACTTTTTCCTGTGAGATGTGATGCGTGGCTGGTTGTTCACATCTACCTGTTGCCGAGCCAACTTCGGGAAGAAATCTATTTATTTGTTCTGGGGAATTGAGATCTCATGGGTTAGGTAGGGTGATTAGGGATCCCCCTTTCCGAAGACACTCAAGATTGGATCCGAAGAGCAGGAAGATTAAGTTTGGTAAGTGACCCTTGAGTTTGTGGGTGGTTGTAGCTATTAAGTTAGGTTTAATATACAGGGTTCTGTAGTTCCCGTTATAAACTATGGTGGTAGCAGACTGCGTATAGGTTAGGTTAGGTTAGTCGGACAGACGTAGTGCCGGGTCGAGGTTTTTACCGGTATTTTTTTTTACCCGGTAAATTTTTCGGTACCGAACCCTCCCGCCATTTCGTTTGCCCGGATTCTCTGCGCACATTTTCTGGTAGCAGAGCGTAGTTTATCTACCCTCTATTTGTTCGTTTGTAAAAAATAATTAATTGTTTGTAAAAATTATTAGATTTTTCTTAGTTTGTTTGTATAAGAATATTTGTAACCTTTTTTGTATTTGTTTGCGGTTTGTACCGTGCGTTCCGGGTTTGTGCCATTCTCATTCCTACCGCGGCTTTGCGTGTCGTAGTTTGATTTTGTTTTTTATTTACCTTTTATCTTTTTTTATTTGTCTGTTTGTTTGTGACTTGACGCGATGGCGAAGGTCTCCAATGCTAAGGCGACACTCGCCAACGAACTGAGATGGTTTGTGACGGCCGGAGGACTCCTGTCCCGGAAGGACAGGGAGGGCGCCACACTGCTAAGAGCGGATCACCTCCACTCACGATTGAGTAGCGCGGAAGCGGCCATGGCGGTGCTTACCGAAGCCGAACTTGCCGCGGAGGTCTACGCAGTTCACATGGCGGACATGGACCAGATCCTGAGTCTGCACGATGATATCGCGGAGGCGGCGGCCGCAATAAGGGCGAGACAGGCTGGCGGACCAGCCCTCGCACACCTGTTAGACAGGAAGGACCAGCGGTTACTGGTCGGCTCCCCACCCTTCAGCTGTCCCACTTTGGGGGTAGGATGGAGGAGTGGGTAGCTCACAAAAATATGTTTGAGTCCCTGGTCGTAGCACGACAGGATTTGTCGAAGGCCCAGAAGATGGCCTACCTCCTCTCCACTCTGGAGGATGAAGCGCGGTCGCTCATCCAGCACCTCCGGGTGGAGGACGACCAGTACGATACGGCTTGGGAGGTATTGAACTCCCGCTATCAAAACTTACGTTTGTTAGCGGATGCGCACGCCGCACAGTTGATGGCCCTGCCCAAGGTGGCCAACAGGGCACAGTTGCGCCTGCAGTTGCTCACGCCCGTTACAGTGGCCTGTAACGCGCTCCGCATACTGGGGCTGCCGGTGGACCAATGGTCCTTTTTGCTGGTGCACATTGTATTGGGCAAATTACCCAATGACATCCGCTCGCGATTTGAGCGCGAGAATGCGGAACGGGATAGCACCACCCTACCAACATTCACTGACTTGGTGAAGTTTTTGGAGTTTGAGGCACGGGCGGCTGAGAATACCATGACGGACTCAGCGCCATCCAGAGCGCCTGAACGCAGGCCCTTGGAACCCTCATGGCGAGGGAAGCCCCAACAGGGAAGACAACCGCCACCGCGTGGAGCTGGTGCGCGGGTTGCACACACGGCAGCAGTCGCGAGGGACGCGGACTGCCTGCAATGTGGTCGGATGGGCCACAGCCTGCTGCAATGCAGGGACTGGCAGAGACTGCCAGTACAAGATCGGCGCCGCATGGCAAAGCGGCATGAACTTCGCTTTTATTGTTTGGGGCGGTCACTATGCACGTGACTGTCCCAGGGCCATACCATGCAGTGCATGCCGTGGGCGGCACCACGCGATGCTCTGCATGAACCGGAACGGGGATGGCACCCGGATGTTGAGGCAGGGGTCCCCTATGGGCGGGGGCGCTCCTGCGCGAAGCCCTCCACCTTTGGACGGAGGACGCGGCTTCGCTCGTCGCACCCCCCCTCGGGAGGGGGTCGCGTACCTGCGCGGGTCTTGGCGGACCGGGACCACGCGCCCCAAGGTCATGGCCAGTATGTGGCTGGCCAGGCCCCGGATAGGGCCCCCATGGGCGGGGGCCCTAGATCGGACGTGAGAGTAGGGACACCCCCCTCCACGCGGGTTACCAATACCCAACACATGCAGCCGCAGCGGTTTTCTCCGCCGCTGCACGAGTACCCACGGCTGGAGTACCACCTGCCATACTATAGGTATGGGCAGGGCCACGGCTATGCCCCCTCAGGTAGGGATGTGCACTCGCCCGCCATACTATCCGGGTCAGTGGCGCCCCCTGGTTTGGAGAGAGTGGGGAGCCCGTAACTAGCTTGCTCCCTTGCTGGGACAGAGCCGCGGACGGTTCTGCTCCCTACCGCGGTGGTCCGCGTATGGGGTCGTAGAGGGGAAGCCATTAATTTGAGAGCTCTGTTGGACTCAGGGGCTCAAAGCAGTTTGGTTACCACTCGAGTGGCACGCCAGTTAGGTTTAGTCGTGGAAGACTCGCCTGTGCCACTTCTTGGAGTTGGTGGCATACAAGTGAAGTGTCTGACGGGCCAGACACATGTCACCTTTTCTTCGCTGAAGTCCTCCACAATGAGGATCACGACTTCGGCTATGGTAATTGATACCATTGCGGGTTGGCACCCCTCGACAGACATACCGCCGGGTGTGTTGTCTTTGGTTTCGGGTCTGGATTTGGCCGACCCCTTTGTCTTTCATCCCGGCCCAGTGGACTTGCTCCTGGGCTCGGACGTATTGGGTTGGATTTTGTTGGGTACCCAGAGAGCTCTGGGTTCGTCTTCACTGATGGCAGTGTCTACGATTTTTGGTTTTGCCCTGATGGGCCCTGTGTTTGATAATAGCACCGTGGAGGAGCCACCGGTCGTCGCATCTGCGTCCTTGGCCAAGACCATGCAAAGGTTTTGGGAGGTGGAGGAGCCACCTATGAGTTCCAGGATGGATCCGGAACACGCTGAGTGCGAAGCCCTTTTTCGATCGACCACGGAGAGGTTGCCCTCCGGTCGGTTTGTAACTAGGTTACCCTTTGTTGCCTCTCGTCCTAGCCTAGGGCAAAGTAGGGCGCTTGCGGAGAAACGACTGCTGTCCATGGAGCGACGTATGCAGCGTGACCACGTACTTCGCGATAAATATATTGAATTTATGCGCGAGTACGAGGATTTGGGTCACATGTCTCCGGCTTCGAGTTGATTGGAGCTCAACTGAGCATTATTTTTTGCCCCACCACGCGGTGGTGAAGGCTCTCAACGGGCAAGTTGCGGACTGTCTTTGATGGGTCCGCACCCACTTCGAAACGGAGTTTCGTTGAATCTATGTTTGCATTCAGGTCCCAAATTGCATAGGGACATGTAATTGACATCATCTTGAACTTTAGGAAGACATCAAGTGGTTTTTGGTGCGGACATCCGGATGATGTTCCGCCAGACAGTCATACATCCTGAGGACAGGCGATTCCAGTTGATACTCTGGCGTGAGCGCCCTGAGGATCCTGTGACGGTGTATGAACTCAATACAAACACGTATGGTTTGAAATCTAGTCCCTATATCGCCATCAGATCATTGCTTGAATTGGCAGAGCGGGACCGGATCCGCTTTCCCCGTGGGGCTTCCGTGCTGTCACGTGACTTGCATGTCGATGACGTGTGCACCGGAGCCCAAAGTATTGAGGAGGCCCTCCTACTGCGGGATGAATTGATCGAAATATTGAAGACAGGTGGCTACGAGCTACGTAAGTGGTTGTCCAATGAGCCTAGAGTTCTAGAAGGATCCCGGAGGATCACCAACAGAACCCTCACCTGTTTGAGGATGTAGATGATCCCAACAGGATAGCGGTGCTGGGCATGCAGTACCAGCCGCTAACCGATATTTTTACATTCCAAGTGGACTTGGAAATACCAAAGGTCTGGACTAAGAGAACGGTGTTGTCCGTAATAGCTCGTATGTTTGATCCAAGCGGGTGGATCAGTCCAGTGATATTCTCTGCGAAGTGTCTTCTTCAGAGACTTTGGACTTTGGGCGTCTCGTGGGACGAGCCGCTGTTTGGCTCTCCATTGGATGATTGGCTCGAGTTGTTTTCATCGATTAAGGAAGTCAATCGGATTGTTTTGCCTCGTCGAATATTGCTCTGGAAATATCGAGCCAGACTACATGGCTTTTGTGACGCGTCGGAGCGAGGCTACGCCGCGTCAGTCTATATGCGGACAGTTGACGCCGATGGCCGGGTCAATGTCTCGCTTTTGTTAGGGAAGAGCAAGGTCGCCCCCATCAGGACTAGGCTGACTATTCCTAACCTTGAGCTGAGTGGAGCTCACCTTCTCTCTAAATTGTTGCATCACGTTGCCAGTGAGCTGGCGGCCACGGTCGAGATACGGGACATCTTCGCCTGGTCGGATAGCCAGGTCGCGCTTGCATGGTTGCGCGCGGCCCCACATACCTTGGAGGTTTTTGTTGGAAACAGGGTTTCCCAAATTCAAAATATTGGAATTGATATAACATGGAGACATGTGCCGGGAGAGCTTAACCCAGCGGACTGTGCTTCCCGAGGTTGTACGGCACCAGAATTGGTGTCACACCCGCTCTGGTGGGGTCCAGAGTGGCTGATGGGATCAGAAATATCTTGGCCTGTCTGTCAGACAGATGTTACTTCTTTGAGTTTGACTGGGCTTCGTGTACATGCTGTAGTCGCTGAGACGACGTCGGAGCCGGATTGGCTACTTGCTCGGCATAGCAGTTTGGATAAGCTTCTGGGTGTTACCAGTTGGATTAAGCGTTTCATACATAATTGTAGAAACCCACAGGCAAAGCGGTTGGAGCCGATTGCAGGTGCAGAAGAGCGCCGGAGCGCATTGTTGCATTGGGTCCGTGTCGTGCAGACCGGACGGTTTGAGTCAGAGCTTCATATTTTGCGCGACGCACGCGCTAAGTTGAAGGGCGCGGTCGCTCGTTTGAACCCGTACATCGACTCGGATGGGCTTCTTCGGGTTGGTGGCAGGCTCCGGAAGGCGGATCTTCCATATGAGACTCGCCATCCTCTGTTGTTGCCCAAGGGCGGACCCTTGGTGCAGCTTTTGGTGTCTGATCGACACATTCGTAACGCCCATGCTGGGTGCAATGCTTTGCTGGCTATTTTGCAACGCGAGTTTTGGATTTTGTCTGCCCGAAGAGCAATCCGTAGCGTTCTGTTTCTATGTATTGCATGTTATAGGTTGAAGGCATCCACGATGCAACCACAGATGGGTGATTTGCCCGCTGATCGAATCCGACCTTCGAGACCGTTTGACGGCGTTGGAACCGATTTTGCCGGTCCCTTTTCGATCAAGGCTTCTCCCTTTCGTAATGCCCGTATTGTGAAGGGCTATTTGTGTGTATTTGCTTGTTTGGCCACCAAGGCTGTCCATTTGGAGGTGGTATCGGCTCTGACTACGGAGGCCTTCGTCGCCGCGTTGGATCGCTTTGTTTCGCGTCGAGGTCTACCTTCCCTTATTAGGTCTGATAATGGCACAAACTATAAAGGAACTGTAAATTATCTTAAGGATGTTTCTGTGTTTATTGATAAAAAATTGTACTAGTTTAAGCTTCAAATTGCTTGCCCAAAGGGGAATAACCTGGAAGTTTAGTCCTGAAGCTGCCCCCATT
>JAEMBS010000761.1:0-11859 GCA_018467065.1 Ephestia elutella | reverse complement strand
GCAGTGACCCTGCAGTTCCAGCGGTCGCCGTTCAAACCCCCGAGGAAGACTGTCTTCGTGCCCTGGAACCAGATCGTCGTGCCGCCTCCAGTGGAGATGGAGCTCAGCGATGACAGCATCAAAGTGCCGACGCCAAAGGTGGGTATCAACATCATCGTCAGCTTTCTACTATCTACTGCTGGAGTATAAGCCTCCCTCTGTCTATGCCAAGCTTCTACTATTCTGGGCCATCACAATCCGGTTTTTGCTATGTGGGTATCTATTAACGTCATAGGTACAAGATATACTAACATAGCGTTCCGCACTGTCCATGAAAATGGACGAGTCTGATGAGTCCGAAACTATAGTCGGCAATCCCCGGTAATTTAATAATACACGAGAATTTGTATGGGAGGAGCCGACTAAGATTTGTAAGGTTTAAAAATATAAACTCATAGCCTCTAGTCGAAAACAAACTATCATCTATATATGATTACGTTAAGTCGGAGGGCCTTTAAAAAGTAAGATTATTTCGAAGGTACAAGGTAGTTTAGTTTCGTAGCTAAACTCCTACGTTCCCTAATTTTTGGTTCTATCTCAGAGTTGGGAATTTCGAATCAATTGCTATTTTCTAACTTTTACATGCTATTGACATTATAATTTCATTCATTCTTCCGGTGTTGTTAAAATGACGATGGGAATCGAAAACAACCGCAAAATGATTAAGTACAACTTACGACAACCAGATTCTTAAGAAATAAAAGTCCTTTAGAAAATATAGGATAGGTGCAATTACCATGGCTCGCACAACATCAACGAAACGTGTCATTACGATAACTGTTACTGTTATGAGAAATAGTCAAGTTGTATCAAGAAACCGGTAATCGAGAGTTTACTGTACTATTGACAATAAAAAGACACGCAAACCAGTAATTTCATTGAGATCGTCGAGTATAGTTTGCGACTGACAGAGTATTATTAGTCTCAGACATAACAAAAAAAAAAGAAAGTGAGTCTTAACCATAATCATGGTTCAGTAAGGAAACCCTTGAATACAATTAATAAAAAACACAGTGATTAAATATTAATTAGCAGAGAAGAACTGTGATAAGTCTAGCATAAATTGCATTGTAATAGGTCGCTTATAATGTACTAATATGTTAGATTATAGCCTATAAATACTTATTTTCGTTCTTGATTTATTTTAGAAAACGCCTCCCATTGTCCCACTCCCACTCCCTCAAATAGCGTCTATGGCAACAATCCTACATTTCTGAGCGAAAATCAATGGTCAATATAAATAGATGTTACTTTCAAGCCAAAAATAATAAATGATCATGGTTTGTTTGAATAATATTAAAATTTAGTTTGTGTGAAGACTGTACATTGTTCACATACGTTTAATGGATTGCGGTGATTCACGATGGTAGTTATCAAAAATGAATTAAGGTATCGATCGCCACAAAATGGTTTTGTTTCCAAATCGCTCATTTCTGGCCACTTTAAACTTATCCGAAATTAAATTAAATTACAGATTGTCATAAATTTTATATTTCTTAGGAGTTTTTAAGTTGTATTTAATGTTTTAGATAAATCAAACGCATTTACAATGTTTTGTCATCATCCATATTAAATTTACTAAGTATTTTTTTAATATCCTGGAGCAAATTTTATGTAACTTTTTATTTTTTTCATTATATCTTCACAAGATTTTTGGGAAAAACGCAAAAATTTGTATTCTTATTAAATCCCACATAAATAAGAATTCCGGGAAATCTTTTAGAAAATAATCTCTCTGCAAATAATTGAGTACCTATTCCAGGAAGCGGAAATTAGAGGTAGGTAATAGTTTCTTATCCTGTTATTGTATTCTTACACGTGCCATTCCTTTTCTTGATAATACTTAAGTGTTTTAGCTTTTATATTAGCATCCAGATGTCACATCCCACTGCTGAGCAAAAACCACATCCTTACGTTTCCGTGTCTGTATGACTCTATGTATTTAATATGTATCTATCTATATTGTACCAAGTATGACGCCGGAAGCAGGCCGCTTTCAATCAACCGATTGGATTATTTGGAAGTCTATGGGAGAGGCTATGTCCAGCAGTAAACTTCTTGTAGACTGTATCCATATTTATTTATTTTTAACGAGCTGCACCTCGGGGCTCCTCTTATAATTTGCTAAAAATTACCCTATATGCTATTCCCGGTATTTTTCTACCTGTGTACCAAGAATAAAGAATAAAGAACATTTATTTGTGAGACATAGGTAGGTACATAAAAATACAGATGGAGTTTCATTAAAGTAGGTATCACTATCTTAGGTAGGTAGGTGTCTTTTCAGACTTACAAAAATTTAACTTAAAAATATTGATCATTAATATTGTCATAAAATTGGACATAACATTATTGTTGTCATAAAATTGTACATTTCATTGTCATAAAATATCAATGTCAAAAAAAAATGTCAAATTACATGAATTTATCTTCTAGAAAATAATCTATCTTAAAGCGTAGTACATTATATCTCGATGATCTTAAATAAGATTTTTCTATTAGGAGAGAAGTCAAGCGTTTTCTGAAGATTTTTATTTTTTCTTTTTTTAATTCTCGAGGCAATTTATTAAATAGTTTAGGAGCCATACAGATAAAACTATTTTGCTTCATAGCCGTTCTAGAAATTGGTACATAAAGTCGGTGATCATGTCTTTGATTTCTTTTTGTTTTATTTAATGACGATAGCGTCGCAAATTGGAAGTGATTTGACTTTACAAAACTAGCAGCCTCTAATACATACAAGGATGGTAGTGTTAGTATACGAAATTTTCTGAAATATTGTTCACAGCTATCGGTACTTTTCAAGTTAAAGATTGCTCTCACACACCTTTTTTGCGCCTTAAATAATATCGCGCCAAACATCAAAATCCCTAGATTTTGCATGATTGAGTAACAAACATCCTCAATAACTCATAAATTCACATCACTTTACACTCAGTTTTACAACCACATTATTTGCCCGCAGAGCGCCACCCCGCCTGGACTGGTCTTCGACTCCCCACTGGTGGGAGTCCTCAGTGCCGCCGTGCCCAGCGCACGACCACGAGAGACTTCGTCCAGAAGTGGTGGCGGTGCCGCCCCTCGCTGCGCCCGCTGCATCTTCGCATACAACCGCCACCGTCATCTACCCTGAAGCTCAGGTCAGATGTGATTCATTTTTTTCATTAAATAAATTCTTTCTGCTTTTAATCAATTAATTCTTTCTGCTTTTATACCTACAAATAATTGAAATATCTACTCACTGTTCTATTTGAATACTTTTGTGTAATTGTATGTGAAATTCACTAGCTTTTATAGCCGTATGTTAGCTATTTCGACTCCATTGGAAATAACAGTATCCAATCCAATGATGGTACTTAGGATTTAATAAGTATTTCAAAATTAATGGAAAGCATTAACAACCGAACAGCAACAAATAACATCGAGTTGAATTTTCTCACTAAAATAAATAGAAATCCTGATTATCTTCAATAGTAGGTTGTTTCAGCAAATTCGTCAAAAGCAAAGTCTCAACAACCGTAGCCGTGTATCGATTTAACACATATTGGGCTATATGTAAATTACTGCGAGTACCTAGGTAATTCCCGTTCCTCCAGTAAATGTGTCGCCTATAAAACAATATGCAGACATTGCATGACTGGAAATAATATGCAGAGGAATGTTTCCGATTCTTTGGGTACACTCGCACGGCTCTCGGAAAACGATTGTGGAAATTGGTACGATTATAAAGGAATAAAAGGATTTTCGTTTTAAACCCCAGCCGAGTAAAGGGTTGCCTTTGTTATTTTGATGAAATGATCGATGTTTTTTTACATACGTACATATTATCACGCCTTTTTCCCGTGGGGGTAAGCAGAGACTAGCGATTTCCACTTGCTACGATCCTTACAGATCTCTCTTGCTTCCTCTACACTCATCACTCTCTTCATACATGTTCTCCGGTTATGTTTTTTTTTTATCTTATATAAAATACCTATAAATTAAGTCATCACACATTCCAAGAATTATTTAAAGGTAGGAAGTAATTCAAGTAGTTTATTTCGCTTTCCCCAGGAAATATTCAGATCCTTCAGGTTCTATAACCGGCAAACTATCAACTTCACTTTGATTACCTAGAGAACAGCATAAGTACTTACGAAGCTGTTCATCTATTTCAGATCGTGAGCGAGTCCATCGGTATCCCAGGCTCCTCAGTAAAGCTGACCTACCGATCGTCCCAGTCTGCCGGCTACCTCTCCTGCGTGCACGTGCAGCTAACGCGCCGCATCGTGCCCGCGTCGTTGGCGCGCGTGCACGTGCGCGTTGAGATCGAGGGTTCCCTCCACACGCACACCTATGAAGCCGACCCTGATTTGACACATGTCTTCGCGTGGAACAAGCGAAACGTTTATAAACAGAAGGTTGGTGGGACTGCTTCCTTAGCCTCTTATTTTAAAGAAAACAAGATCTACTTTTTATACTGACGATGCTATGGCGGATCAATTGTATTACCACGGTTTGTTCTATCGATGATATTATTCATCATCGATAGTCCTATCGATATCTTAACTGATTTTCGAGGTCAATTATCGTTAATTTACATGTTGTTTCCAGGTGTATGGTGAAGCTCAAGCCAAGATATCAATCGGTTACGAGTATTCCTCCTGCGCGTCTATAGTCTGGGAGACGCAGACCGCAACGCTGGCAGGCTTCGACGTTGACATCTCTGACATCGGCGGCTGGGGCCTCGACATCCACCATCACTACAACTTCCACGAGGGCATCCTGCAGAAGGGAGATGGGGCACTGCTACATTTGAAGCAGTACCCTAGGACTGTTCAGGTGATTTTGAATGCTCTGACCTGTATTTTTTTCTTTCAGACCTATTTGAGACGTACCTAGTCTACTCCCTTTTCTATCAAAGTATAAAATGAATGCTCTTGTCGATAAAAAAAATTTTTTCGATAAAGTTTGGTCTCGTAAGCCTCGTTGTTTCATTATGAATTCTTAAAACGAGAAAGGACGAGACTTATTTCAAAGGGATAAATTCTACTAGGAACTATTTATCAACTTTTGATACAAATTGTCGCGCAGGTGGTAATGGGAACTGGTCTCCGGCGCTCGCTGGACTGCCCAGACCACTGCAACGGCAAGGCAGCAGACTCGCGTCTTCTGACCCCCACAGCACTAACATCGGGACCGGACGGATCCTTGTACGTGGGAGACTTTAACTTCGTCCGCCGAATTACTCCAGAGGGCGTCGTCACTACTGTTCTACAACTTGAGTGAGTAGTTTCGAATCTGCATAATTTGTAAGATGTTTTGTAATCGCAAAAAGATTTCAAAGAAATTCACCTTTATTCTCGTTACAAACGATACTTTTACTTTCAGAACAACACAAGTTGCGTATCAATACTATATCTGCATATCGCCAGCCGATGGGAACCTGTACATATCAGATTCAGAACGACACCAAGTTCGAAAAGTAATACTTTTAGAGAAGGTTCGTGATCCAACAACGAACTCTGAAGCGGTCGTTGGCAGTGGGGACAGATGTGTACCAGGCGATGATTCCAACTGCGGTGATGAAGGACCTGCTATCAGAGCCAAGCTGGCTCATCCGAAAGGTTAGTTAATAAATAATAAAAACAATAATTTTCTGTTAAAAATTCATGAAAACTAATCATGTTCATCATTTCAGGTCTTGCTATTGCAGCAGATAGAACTATGTACATCGCCGACGGAACGAACATCAGAGCTGTTGATCCAAATGGAATCATCCACACACTTGTTGGTCATCACGGACATCACAATCACTGGTCGCCTATCCCATGTCGCGGAGCCATCCCTCCTTATGAAGCTCAGCTGCAGTGGCCTACTGGAGTAGCTTTGTCACCACTAGACGGATCACTTTACTTCATAGATGACAGAATAATCCTCAAACTTACAGTGGACATGAAAATAAAAGTGGTCGCTGGACAACCCTCCCATTGTCGTCAAGGAAGCGATGGCAAACCACTCAGTAAACCAACTAACAAAACAAACACCGACTTCAGAGAAGATTCAAGTCTTGGTACGATATTGGCGATAGGTTTTGCTCCGAGTGGAATTTTGTATGTCGCCGAATCCGATTCTAAGAAATCGAATACTATCAAAACAATCGATCCCTCTGGAAAGATCATGCACTTTGCTGGAAAAGTCCAGGAGAATATGAAAGAATTAAGCTGCGAATGTAACACGTCTATGTCAGCAACAGTATTGCCTACAAATTCCAGAGACGAAGGGGCAGGGTGCCCGTGCAAACTAAGTGTTGTGGCAGGAGATGAACCGCCCACAAGCACCGAGACTCTTTTATCATCCAATGCTAAGT
This sequence comes from Ephestia elutella, assembly GCA_018467065.1. Lineage (NCBI taxonomy): Eukaryota > Metazoa > Arthropoda > Insecta > Lepidoptera > Pyralidae > Ephestia > Ephestia elutella. The sequence goes on along the minus strand of JAEMBS010000761.1, from coordinate 5,471 downwards.
TCCAAACAATATCCGCGCTAGCTGTAACGCCAGATGGTGTCTTAAACGTAGTTGATCAAGGTAAGCATTTATATTATGAAAATTTAAAAATTGTACCTATAAATTAAGTATTACTGAAACTAATATCTTAATTTTTTATCAGGATCCTTACACATCTTGGCTCTAAAACACTATTTGCCAACGCACGACGAAAATGGAGAGTTTAGAATACCCTATCCGCCTACATCAGAAGTTTATGTGTTCAACCGCTATGGACAACATATCACCACAAAAGACTTAACTTCTGGAAAGACGAGATATTCGTTCCTGTATTCCAAAAACACGAGCTTTGGTAAACTATCTACGGTTACGGACGCTTCAGGAAATAAAATACAACTCTTAAGAGATTATAGCAACGTTGTCAGCTCTATTGAAAATACACAAGACCATAAATTAGAATTAAAAGTATCCGGTATTGGATATCTGACGAGAATAACAGAAAAGGGTACAACTGAAATTGAAATGGATTATGATGCTAATACAGGATTACTCAACAGCAGATCAGGGGTACGTTTTAGATACGATTCACAACTTACCTATATCATAAATATTTAACCATTAAATGTACTAATTGCAATTTTCCTTTGTTCTCAGGCTGGAGATACTGTTATTTACAATTACGATGAGTTAGGACGCGTCACAAAAATAATTATGCCTTCAGGAGAACAAGTCCAAATTTCGTCAGGCTTAGCCAAAAATTATGGACTTGCCGTGACTGTGTCCAATCCATCAAGTACTATTCCTGTTGGCGTTGCCAAAAAATGTGAATATGTATTGCATGGACAATCATTCAAACAGATCACAATAAACAACGGAAAACAAATAACTGAAGGCAGAATGTATACAAACAACACATTAGTTCTAGACACGCCATGGGGAGGCAAGTTTGAGAGCATAGCGGCATCTAAACATCCTCTATTAGAAGCTGCTCTACCTATAGAAGCTGAGATGCTTCATATGTGGTCACACCAAACCACAACATTTGGCGATGGGCTCATAAACAACATGTATTCTCTTTATACTCTCGTGGGAGATGTAAGAAATCCACAACAAACTCTGAACCGCGAGATTTGGGTTAACGATTCCAGAGTTCTAATTATAGAATTTGATCAGTTCAAGAGTCGTGAATCTTTCTTCAATGCTGACAGAAATCCTCTATTTACAATTGCCTATGACGTCGCTGGTTTGCCGCTTTCATTTACACCCCACGGTGCTAGCGTCCCTCTCAACATCTCGTACGATAGGTTCAACAGAATAAATGGATGGAAATGGGGCGAAACTGAAGAAACATATAGCTATAATTCTCACGGAATGTTAGCGGAAATAACAAGTCCTCAAGACGGAACGAAATTCATTTATTACAACGACGGTAATTTAATTTCCAAGATCACTTTAGCTAGCCAAAGAAGTTTTAAATACGTTTATGATAATGACGGAGGTCTAACTCATGTGATTTTGCCATCTGGAAGCAACCACTCTTTCAGTGTGCAACCCTCTATTGGATTTTTAAGAGTGACATATACACCGCCTGGATCTATCAAGAAATATTTGCAGCACTACTCCCACACTGGTGAACTCTTACAAACAGTTTTCCCTGGCGATGGAGCTAGATTAGTGTACCGATACTTCACGACGAACAAAGTTTCCGAAGTGATTCATGGTGATGGACAGACTCAAATACACTACGCAGAAAATAGTGGGCTTCCCTCAGAGATACTACATGTTGATCGTGATGTAGACTACAGATGGGAATCTACATATGCTGGTGGCCTACTTATGGAAGAGAGACTTGATTACGGAGCAAAAACGGGTCTAAGCAACGCTAAAATAATTTATGAATATGACAATAATTACCGAACAACATCAGTACAAGGTCGCATTGGTGGGCAGACTCTTATTCCACACCATATTGTCTATAATTCAAAGACAGGAGAACCTGAGATTTTAGGACAATTTACTGTATCAAAGCAGAAATGGAATGAAACATCTGTTTATGACGGTATAGCAATGTTCTCTCGTACTCTTACTGAACAGTTCTTAGAAAAAGAAGTGACTGTCAATATTCATAGAATGGAAGTATTCCGAATGGAGTTCTCATACGACAAACACGGCAGAATTTCTCAGACAAGAACACACACTAGGAATGTCGGAGTAAACACATACACGAATGTTAAAAACTATACTTGGGATTGTGATGGTCAACTGACTGGTGTCGAAGCACAGGAACCTTGGGGCTTCAGATACGACGACAACGGTAATATGCTGTCACTGACCTACCGAGGAAATACTATTCCAATGGAATACAATGACATGGATCGCATCATCAAATTCGGTGAAGGCCAGTATCGATATGACAGCCGTGGACTGGTTTCCCAAAATGCTAGAGAAGAAAGATTCCAATATAATTCGAAAGGCCTTTTGATAAGAGCTAGTAAACGAGGAAGATTTGATGTTCGCTATTATTATGATCATTTAGACAGGTACGTAGCATACTCATAATTTTGATCCGTAGTCAAAAATACTATATTGTGTAGAATCTATTCTCTAAAAAATATTTTCATTTTCAGACTTTCCACTAGAAAAGACAACTTTGGTAATGTGACCCAATTCTTCTACACCAACAAAGAGAAGCCACATGAAGTCAGTCATATTTATTCTCCACGTGAAAATAGATTCATGACGCTGGTTTACGACGACAGAGGACACCTCATCTATACTCAGGTAAGAGTCAGAGTATTAAGATAAGAATCTTTGTAAAATCTGTTATCTGTTTCAAATTTATGTGAAACTAATAATGATCTTTGTCATGTCAGGTCGCCAGACATAAATACTACATTGCCACCGATCAATGTGGGACGCCTGTGATGGTCTTCAATCAATATGGAGAAGGAATTCGAGAAATTATGAGATCACCTTACGGCCATATCGTGTACGATTCAAATCCCTACTTGTATCTACCAGTGGACTTCTGTGGAGGTCTCCTAGACCAGGTGACGACATTAGTCCACATGGCCAACGGAAAAGTCTACGATCCATTAATAGGACAATGGATGTCCCCGCTATGGGAAAACTTGATAGAACGGATTCATAATCCAACGCAGTTGCATCTGTACAGATTCAACGGCAATGACCCTATCAATGTGAGGCCTCAAAACAAAAAGCCTACAGGTAATTAAAATTAGTTTTAAAATGCAATTCATTTATATATTTATATGAAGCTTCTTGCTCGCTTCTCAGTTCAAAATTATCTCATGCCTATATTTCATTTGTTACAGATCACTTATCCTGGCTGAAACTACTAGGTTACGACACCAAAAGCCTGGCCCCACAACTATACCCCGACGAGTTGCCTGGTGGCTCCGTGCTACCAAGCATACCGCGAGGACGCCCGGTGTGGGGCGTAGCCCCCACTGACTCTAGTCCAGGCTTGCCATCCGCCATGTCGCTCCTGCCAACTGTCACCATTGAATCTGGATTCCTATCTCACATGTCTAACAAACGAATAGCAGACTTCAGAAGTCTTTCTATACCTGCGATGTCTGCTCTGAAAACGGATGCCCTTAATCAGACTCCTAAACGAATCGGCTCGGATTCAGAACCTCCATTCGGAAGAGGAATTCTCGTATCACGTAACTCACGTGGCCGAGCTGTCGTGACTGCAGTACCCTCTGCCAATGCGATCTACAAAGATGTCTACACGTCTGTCTTCAACCGCTCACACCTGTTACCCTTCTCCTTCGTCGTGCACGGAGACCAGCAAGACGTATTCTATTTTGTAAAAGAAGAGACGTGGCGCGCTGCCGACGATAAGCAGCAGCTGAAACGAATGCAGGGTAAATTGAACGTCACATTCCACGAGGTGGCAGAAGGAGGGAGATCATATGCTGACGTGAAAATTCATGGAAAGACGAGCATAGTGAATCTGCGGTACGGCACGAGTGCAGAGCGAGAGAGACAGCGGCTGTTGCACCACGCGCGCGCGACAGCGGTGCGGAAGGCGTGGCACCGCGAGCGGGAAGCGTTGCGCGGCGGGCTGGGCGGCTCGCTGGAGTGGTCGGCGGCCGAGCTGGACGAGATCCAGAAGGCGGGCTCGGCGGCCGGCTACGAGGGCGAGTACGTGCACGACGTGGCGCGCTACCCAGAACTGGCCGAGGACCCGTACAACGTGCGCTTCGTGAAGCGACGCTCCGAGCGCGCCGAGCGCCGGCGGCGGAAGCGCGAGGACTGCCGCGCGCCCTGGTGGCTCGCGTGGAGAGATTGCTAGTGACGTGCCGCCATCCAAATGCCAAATCGAGTGAATGATATCGACGCGCGAGTGAACGGTGACGAATGAACCTGTGAGTGTCTGTGAATATATTTTGTAAATATTCTCTATTAATTGTTAATTGTTGATGTATGTTTGTACGGTAGTCGCGAATCCCTATCGCTGTGTAAATATTAAAATTTAATTTGCAGGGAGAGAATGGACCTTTTGAGAGGACTGATATTAAATAAATGTAATGTATGTATAAATAAGACGATTTATGTGAATATGAAATTATTTATACTTATTTATCGGTAAAAAAAGCTTCGATTGTGTCCAATGTTCTTATAAAATTTAGATGAAGACTATTTGAAAGAATAAAAAGGCATACTTTTTTAACCAAATAAGCTTGCAGTATCATTAAAGCCCACACACTTTTCCCAATCCTACATCATCAAACATCCACCCTAGTATATATGTAATGTCAAACGAATTCAAAAGACAGTATTCAAAAATTTATAAATAAAACCTCATATCCACGAGACAACAACTGGCGCCCAATGCACCGCTCGTTCTCATGCGCTGTTGTCATTTCACTGGATTCAATCGCGCGATAAAATTATGTCGCGTGTCAATGTTACTTTGTGGACTCAGCTTTTTAATATTCTATGGATAAATTGAGAATAAAAATTAATATGTGTAAAAGTTATTTATTTATGTTCGAAACGTCAATCTCTGAACAACGTACTCAATTTAATTTTACAATATCAATTTATACACGGATTCATATCGACGCATTCATATAAATCTTGTTATTCGTTACTACGAAGTAGTCAGAATGCATATCACATCTTATTTAAAATAATATTTACAATGCAATACGACAAATCAAAGTAGACGCCACTGGAAACATCATACATACGAACTTAATAAAATCGGATTATGTATAAAAATCTCCATACAAAATATATACAATAATAATTTTATTATCTCCTAAAATAGACATTTACAGGTTCTGAATAATAGTGTATTTTTACAAATAATCATTTACATATTGAGCTACTCGACCGTAAACAAATGAGATCAACAATTCGCACGATTGGCGCGGACGCACACCAGAGCAGCAAAAATGTTATGAAACAATTAGAAGAAATATTTTTTTATTTAAAAGATGGGTTTGTTCTTGACC
>JAEMBS010000760.1:0-11859 GCA_018467065.1 Ephestia elutella | reverse complement strand
AACTACGTCCAAATAGTGTTTTTAGTATTCTTTCAATGGATCACTTCCTGGCATTTCCCAACTGCCTCATTTCATGCACCTTGAAGGACCTCAAAGAGGCCAACGACAATGCAATTGCCGTGGCCACATACTGGTCTCAACTGATCTGATATAGCCATTACGACTCGAAAAGAAGAAGAAGATTCTTTCTAAATAATTACACATTGTGCATTGGGTTTATTCGGTGGGTTGATGAGTGTTTACGATGATATGTAACAGTAGGCATTTAAAGGAACGTGATTTTCACACTTATCAAGGACCAACGACAATACTATGATTTGTTTATTTTTCTTTTTTGTCTAATTTACAAACGTGATTCATTAATTTTGATATTAGGAAAAATAATAAAAACCGGCGTGTGTCAGATTTGTATAACATACATATTATCCACGCCTTTTTTCCGTGGGGGTAGGCAGAGAGTAGCGATTTCCACTTGCTACGATCCTTACAGATCTCCATCGCTTCCTCTACACTTATCACTCTCTACATAAATGCTCGTAAATTGTATAAAAATACACATATTGTTCGATGCTCTGAGCTATTCTAATTTATTCTCTAAGAGAAATACCTCAATATTTGTGCATATGTATGTAAAACCATTGTTTTGACGTTACGAAGTTACGTGAATTAGGCCCTAACGTCATCGTTGTTCTAAGGCAATAAACTTTATCAAACTCTTATCAGTCAGCTCGTTGGGATTTCTAATTCAACACTTATTTACATACATATTCATATCTTTATTATGAAAAAACTATAAACTGTTTAAATAAACGCTGTACAAAAACTATTTTAGGACGAGTTTTGTAATGACACGGCTCCGTCTAAAGAAATAAAATAAAAATGGGAATATTTTTTGTACTGTTTTATCTTCAAGCCTTTTCGTTTCATATATTTTTATAAGAAAAAGTAAGAAGCATTGATAATTCCTATTGAGTAATGTCGAATTTTGGGCGCCAAACTTGACAATGAATCTTTTTCGTGCCATTTAAAATAATGGGTCTTTCAAAATTCCGACTCAAAAGAAATCACCATCGTCCAAAATTGAACATTAAATTAATTTTCAACTGACAAAGATTGCATGCTTATTCAAACAAAAAGTAAAGATAAATGAACCATTTTATTTACAGCATTTTTTTTTGCCTCTAACAAACCAAAGTAGTACAAAAAGAGAATTTCCTGGCTTGACCGAACATCGAATCTGAGGCCTTGAGACAAAAAGTTATCACAGCGCATAGAGGTCACGTTTAGTTATTTGCTGAATAATATGGCAACACTGATTGGCGACAATTAGCACCTGAACAAACAGGTGTGGCGGAAAATGGAAAATGCTGCAGTAACAATCTATGGATATTTGAGGTTATAACACGTCCTAGATAAACCGCCGTAGAATAATGACGTCACGTAATTTCAATTATTTATTTATCGGCATTTACATAATACATTTAGGTGTATACACGTGTACGTTTACGTTTACGTGTACGTTTGGCATAATGATTTTCGTCCACATAAAAAAATATCGGGTCGTCCCAAAGTAATCTATTACTTGACTAGCAAGATCTTACAGTATTTATACAGGAATAAATCTGAAAATTGTAAATATGTTGTTGGAAGTCTAAAAAAAGTGTTACAAACTTATTTTTGCGCTGGATTCAGTATGAATCTTAGGGATCGAACTGCAAAGTTAAGTTTGTTTTTGAAACTAGTTGGTCTTTTAGTTAGGGCTATAATGTGAGATGCTTTGCTTGTACGGAACCCTCGGTGCGCGAGTTTAACCCGCACTTTTATATTTTTTAAAGGTATCTTTCAAAGAACCCCAGATTCAAGTGCACGTAAAATTGTAGATAAGACATAACAAAAAAAGTTTCGTAATGTGTCACACACAAGGTATTCTCTTAAGTACCTACATTAGGAGTGGCTATCATTGCTGATATAGATTACTGCGCTGGATATGTCAATGAGTAATATACTTAGATGGAACTTCCAATACACAGATAGAAATAATAAAAAATATGGCGATATTTTTACACGACTGACCAAAAAAGGTGTGTTATGTTTCAGTGTTCATGTATGTACTTTTGTACGTATGTAAGTTTCTTTATTCCACCATAAGTCCTGAACGGTTTAACAGATTTTGATGTTAGATGTATTTTTAGATACCTTGCATTTCTCCGAGTGCCATAGTTATTTGTTTGTTTGAAACCACTATTATCTAAAACTACCAGTCAGATTTAAAAAAATATGTATGACAGCTACATTAATGAGAAAAATATAGGCTAATTTGAAAAATTCTCACGTGAGCGTAGTCACGGGTCAGCCGAAAATCATTTTCCTGGAAGTGTCTTTTTCTGTAGGTCAATTTCATTCATTAAATTCATTCATACAAGTTTGACGTATATGTCGTCATATTGTCATTAATTTGACGTCATACTTGTATGATCTAGATGTGTCATTCAGGGCTACAGTGGCTGACTGTACTGTGACTTACATACAAACAAATAATAGATAACAACAATCTTACGTTATTCTAGAATAAAAAACTCGCAATCTTAAATCAGTAAACATATTTTTGGAATACCAATGATTCAGAGGAAATGACAACGATTTTGTTATGTAATGTTTTTGTACGCCATTTTTGTAAATTATAACGTAAATTTATGAATCGATCTGTGTAACTTTCTTATCTTTTTTTAAGGCCTCTTGTTTTTTTTTTAAATCAATAGTAGGATTAAAAAGGTGTCGTTACCAATTATAGGCCATATCTAGTTTAATAATGTCCACGTAGTTGATTATTCAGGCAATTCTCGTTTGTGCCTTGAACTTTATTTTTAAATAGACAATGGGAGGGATGTTGCAATCGGTAAAAGCCAAAAGAACATATGTATGTATGTCTGGTGTATTGGTAATAATAATATTAAGTGTAGAAATAGTGTACTTACTAACTTTTTCCGAGGCCTGTTTTCCGCAGTTAGAATTCCTATTTGGTCCCTTTTGCGTGAGGAGTTTTAGCCGGAACTTTAATTATATTTTATTATAATCTAATTTTTTGTGTTAGTAATTTTATGTATGGATCCATGGTCTGAAAATAAATGGTATTGTTATTATATTATTATTTAATCGAACAAGCCCAGCTCCTTCAGAAAGCGAAGAACCGCCGACAGTGTACGGCAGGCTTCCCTTATGGTCCCTGGATTCCCCAGGAACTCTTCTCTTGTAGATGTCACGCCATGGCAGTCCAGAAGGAGGTGGCTTGCAGTTTCTTCAGCCTCCATGCATGCTCTGCATAGTGGGCTGTCTTTAAGACAAAAAAAAAGTTTATTTTAGTTTTAGGGTTCAAAAGGCAAAAACGGAGCCCTTATAAGATAACTTTGTTATCCGTTTGTCCGTCTGTCTGTCAAACTTTTTTTTCTTAGGAACGCTTAAAGGTATCAAGTTGAAATTAATATCTAATACTCGGATCCACAGTCTCTTTTAGCAAAAAAATAATCAAAGTTATACGTCAACGCGATCAAGAGATATTACCTATCATGGTAAATGTTGCTAATTTTATTAAAGATAAATAAAAAAGAATTAAATTTTAGACGTTTAATGTACGAGAGTATATTATTTGGTGAATAAACAAAACCATAGCAACAGATATTTATCATAGAGAAACCTCATTCCTAACATGCCCTGCTCTTTATTTTAAACCAAATATTTCACAGAACTTTAAGAACTTTGGTTTAAACAATGGTTTTGTGAATACATCTGCTAATTCATTTTCAGAACTCACATGTTGTATCTTTATCTCACCTAGTGTTACACATTCTCTTACATAAAAATGTTTTAACTTAATGTGTTTAGTTTTTCGGTGACGTTCATAAGATGGATTGTGGGCAAGGTTTATAGCAGATTCACTGTCTATGCATAGGATGGGTGTTTCAATAGTACCACATAAATTTTGGAATAATCTTTTCAACCAAACTATTTCCCTGCACGCTTCGCTAGCAGCTACAATCTCCGCCTCTGTGGAAGAGAGAGCCACTGAAGTTTGTTTAGAACTTCTCCACGAAATAGCTGATCCTCCATACAGACATATGATTCCACTTGTAGAACTACCACTCATGGTATCACCTCCGAGATCTGCATCACTATAGCATACAAGGCGTTTCTCACCTTTCTTGTATACTAAACCTTTCCCAGATGTTCCTTTCAAGTAACGAAATATTCTCTTTACTTGTACAACATTCTTTTAGTAGGATTTTCCAGAGTTCTAGATATAACACTCAGGGCATATGATATATCTGGTCTTGTACCAACCATTAGATAACTGAGTGCTCCTACAGCCTGTCTGTAAGGAACATTTACATAATTATCTTCCATGTGTTCGGTGTTTAATTCCGAATCTTTGATTATCGGCGTTCCCACTACTTTGCTATTATTCATACCATATTTTTCTAGAATTTTCTTTGTATAGGCCGCTTGGTGTCCTTTAATACTACCATCTTTACTGTTTTCTATTTCTAGACCTAAAAAATAGGATGCTGCTTTTGTGGTTATTTTGAATCGACACTTTAATTCATTTTTAATGAATGTCTCAGCATCAGAGTCATTAGAAGCCAATAACCCATCATCAACGTACAGTGCTAACAGTATCTTTGTTTTTCCACGTTGTCGAACGTATAAACATGGATCTGCATCACTTTGTACAAATTCACTCTTTACCAAAAAATCATGTATGCACTCATTCCAACATTTGGAGCTTTGCTTAAGTCCATATAAACTTCTCTTTAATTTACATACATTTTGAGTTCCATCATTGTATCCTATAGGTTGTTGCATATAAACCTCTTCTTTGACTGTCCCATACAGAAATGCTGTTGAAACATCGAATTGTTTAAGAGTCAAACCTTCATTCGCAGCAATACTTAACAATGCTCTTATCGAACTCATTTTTGCAACTGGACTAAATGTTTTATTGTAATCTATGCCTTTCTTTTGTAAGTAACCAACAGCCACCAATCGTGCTTTATACTTGTCAATAGTGCCATCAGGGTTTCTTTTTATTTTATATACCCATTTGCAGTTAAGGGTTTTTCTGTTCTTTGGCAATTTTGTCAGATCCCATGTCTGATTTTCATTTAACGAGCTAATTTCATTATTCATAGCCTCTACCCACTTATCTTTATCAGAACTGTTCATTGCTTCTTTATAGGAAGATGGTTCCGAGTCAGATATCACTTCATTAATGAAGTTTTCAAAATTAAACCTGTCTGGGGCTTTAATTTGATTACGATCACGAAGATTACGTCTGTTGCTTTCTGCAACCGGCATTTCGTATTGTCGTACGTTTTCATCTGATCTTTCATTTTGTTGCTGTAAAGCAATCTCATCACCATCATTAGATCCAATCGATGCATAGTCCTCAGACTGTGTAGATAAGCAATCTTCATTGTCCTGATTCTGTGAGTTATGTTGATTAGCTCTTGAAAAAGTAGGAAGCTCAAACTCATACGTATTTCTTTCTTTAGCCTCAGGTGTGATTGGGATAGATGCATTGTCTATAAGAGGAACTTCTTGAAATGTTACATCTATAGAACGCAGCAATCTGAAATTTTCTAAATCAAATACTCTATATCCCTCGTCACCGTCGTACCCAATTAAAATACCTTTTTGAGCTTTTCTATCTAACTTTCTCACTCTTCTTTGTTTTGGTATATGCACGTAGCTATCGCTTCCAATTATTCTCAAGTGGCTTATTTTGGGTTTTTTATTGCACCACAGTTCATAGGGCGACTTTCCTGGTTGAGTCGTAGGTCCCGTGCGATTTAATATATATACTGAGGTTCTTGCTATTTCAGCCCACAGTCCTCTAGGAATTTTATTGTGAGCGTGCATTAGTGCTCTTACCATTTCAACGATAGTACGATTATCTCTCTCAGCACAACCGTTTTGTTCTGGAGTATAAGGCATTGTTAGCCTTTGTTTTATCCCTTCCTCTCTTAATACATGTTGTACTTGTTCATTATCAAACTCGCCACCGTTGTCACTTATTATTTCTTGAATGACATGTCCAGATGTTTTAGCTTCACGCAAATAATCTCTCAATCGTGCAGCAACTTCCGACTTTTGTCTCAAGAAGTAAATATGTCGAAATCGGGAGTAATCGTCTTTGAACAATACATAATACCTGTATTTTGAAATAGAATAAGGGAATGGTCCACATACGTCTGTGTGTATTAATTCTCCTATTCGAGTCGCTCTTTCTCTTGTTCCGAATTTATTTCTATGTGCCTTCCCATAAACACATCCTTGACAAAGTTGTTCATCTTTTTCGGCTTTAATTCTAATTCCAAATTCTCTTTGAATAACTTCTTTGACATGTCTTTTGTTTTGGTGGCCGAAACGTTCGTGATACAGTTGAAGTTGATTTAAAACAGTTAAGCTATTGATTTGGATATTTGGTGTAAGTACTTTTATATTTAATCTATACAAACCTCCATATCTCTCTCTATAACCAATTAACTTCGTTTTTCCATTGATCTTCAACGTACAAGTTTTAGTACTTGACTCGAAAATACTATTTTCACATAGATCTTGTGAAGCCAATACAGAAAACAAGTTTCGTTTTATGGATGGAACATACCAGACATTTGTTAGAGTGATGAGCTCTTTCTTATTGTCGCTTAAGTGAGCTTGCAATCTTATTTGACCTTTTCCTACGGCCCCGATACACTCACCATTTGCGGTCATTACATTATGAGATTCGATAAAGTCCTCGTAAGATTCAAATAAATCTCTTCTGTTTGTGACATGGTTGGTTGCTCCATTATCAACATACCAAGAGTCTTTATCTCTTTTCTCTTCTGACATGAAAGTTAAGCTTGTCAATACTGTTGTATTACATGCAGGTTGATGTGATGGTTTAGGAGGTCTACCATCAGCTTTCCACTTACTGCATTGTTTCACTCCATGTCCTTCTTCTCCACAATACTTACATTTGAAAAATCTTTTCTTTTTGTTGTCTTGTTTTATTTTATTAACATATAGTACCTCTTTACTATTTTCTGATACTGATTCATTACCATTACTTTTATTTTCTAACGCTCTTTCATATGCACAAAGCTGTGTGGTAAGATTTTCAATCGTACGTTCCTGAGATATAAGCATCCAACTTGATTTGAAACTGAAGTAATCCTCAGGAAGCGTATCCAATATTTTACATATTAGCAAAATTTCAGGAAGTTGACTTCCATCTACAGATAACAGTCTATTCAAATCGTGCCATAAGTTCTTTATGACGGACAGATGTGATCCCATATCATGTTTTGGTTCCTTTTTATATTTAAAGAATTCCATACATACGTCATACGATCTATCTTGTGATGAGCGTTCATATAGGCGGTTCAACTCATTCCACATCTCATGTGCTGACGTAAAACGCATCACTTTTGTGAGCATTTCTTCGGTCATGTTAGTCGTTAGTAGAAGCATGGCTATACTCTCTACTCTATTAAATTCGTCACATTTTTCTTTAAAACTTTTTAATAATTCAGGAGTAGAATGCTCACCTGGATATTCAGGCTTTTGGAAATCACCTTTTAGCACTTCTAAGGCCGTGATGGGTCCTCAGCAATAGCACAATTTTATATCTCCAAGTCGACCAATTTGTTCCGTCGAACTTGCCAATATCTATTTTTATATTGTTGGCCATGGTGAAAAAATCTTCTTGATCAGCATAAATTCCTAACGCTCTGCTACCATATTAAAGATAAATAAAAAAGAATTAAATTTTAGACGTTTAATGTACGAGAGTATATTATTTGGTGAATAAACAAAACCATAGCAACAGATATTTATCATAGAGAAACTTCATTCCTAACAAATTTTCGCATATTTTGCGATTTCAGGCAGCAATCAAAACCTATGGGGTACTTCCCGTTGACCTAAAATTATGAAATTTGGCAAAAAGCAAGGTCTAATAGTACTTATACAGGAATAAATCTGAAAATTGTAAATATGTTGTTGAAAGTCTAAAAAAGTGTTACAAACTTATTTTTGTGCTGATTCAGAATGAGTCTTAGGGATCGAACTGCAAAGTTAAGTTTGTTTTTGAAACTAGTTGGTCTTTTAATTAGAGCTATAATGTTAGATGCTTTGCGTGTACGGAACCCTCGTTTTTTTAACTAACACAAGTTTCATACGTTACCATAAGGTTGCATATCTTTGTAAATCAGTACTACAATGTATACCTTATTGTTTAGATACCTACTTTAACGATTATTACGTTAATTTTAGTAACAAGACAAAGATTTTATGGTCCACGACGGGCAGACCATGGGTTTTCCTGCTAGTTATCGTAGTTCCGTTTAACTATTTTTAGTAGTAGTGTTGAGAGGTATAGAAATGTCCCGTAGTCACCTTTGCGCGTAAAAAGCGTCAGGGTTGGCACTTTTACTATATTATCGGCACTTCGCCTGGAAAAAAATAGTAGTCTTCATATTTTTTCTTAATAATAATCAATCTTTGTCACTATAAATAAACACTTCTATTATTGCTCTGAGAGAACCAATTGTATGTTTCACACATAGACACAGAAAAGAAAAATGTTATTTACAAGAAAACGAATAAAAACTCCGTCTGCGTTTGTGGTGTGATTGTAAAATAATTAAATTAGAAAAAAAAAACTAATTTCATTATTTTACAATCACACCCCAAACGCAGATTAGTAAAAGTAGAGTTAGTTGTGAGAGTTTGTATTCGTTTGTTTGTTCAATATAAAGTAAGTATGTACATTTTCATAAAACAACTGAATAAAAAATAATAATTGAGACAGGAAATAAAAAAATAAAAATAAATATATGACATTAAAATAATGTTTAAAAAAGGATCTTAATAAAATGATTCATACACATAATTACATGATATGAAATACATTACAAATATTACAATCGAAAGAGAATGGGACGCCAAGACATTGACATTATTAACCTCAAAACCGCGACATTTAAGCATAAAGTGTCATTCTGAACCATGAACCTGACCGACTTGACTTAAAGTAGTTCAACAGGCATTTTATCAAATTGGACAGCCCTGCGACGAGTCTCACGGCCACAATACTGAAATTAAGATTTTTTATCGTGATAAGTAGCAAAGCTACTTTGTTTTTATTATGAAGCCACTAAATTAATGATATGCTACTAAATTAATGATATTGTAATGACTGGGAGCGTCCAGGGACGGACACAGATTAAGCTTTGTTTTGTGTTGGTATTACACTTGCAAATGCAAATATAACTTTAAAAAATTGTAGTAGGTATTTGGAATTTTATTTAAAAAAAGTGATGCTTAAGTTACTTTTAATGAACAAGTGTTTATGTAAAATTAGTGCAAACTTCAAAAGGAATTAATTTTAAATTTTATTAAGAGGGGTGGAACTAGTAAAATCATTAAGGGGCTTCTAAATTATTGTAGGATACTAGCTTTAGCATTGGACCCAATTACACGTAGATAAGGTACTAACATAGTTTTAAGGACATTGTAACTAACATTTCTATGGACTTTTCCGAAATAAAATTATTATTATTATGTTGGTACGCTTTTCAGAGCCACGGGTCCATTGGGACCCGGTCCTTTGAGGCGTTCATGGGGCCAAAGCCAACATGAAGAGGCCTTTTTGTACCTTTTTAATCAAAAAGTGAGATGGCTGCATCTGCGGAGATCTGTCCCTTAGTGTACCATAGGGATATACTAACGGACAGTCCTCCACAGCTGGGCTATGTGGATGGGATGCTAGTGGACCGGATTGCTGGGTTATGGAGTGAGATACGGACATCTACCTTTAAATCTCTCACAAAAATTTAAGTTAGGCAGATGGTGACTTGCTGCTCTTTGGCTGTACAGCCTGTGGGCCTTCCTAATTAAGCCACCAGTTGGCGGCCAGGGCGCAACACAATGTGAGCAGCTAAGGGTGTCGAGAGGTGCGGCTCCGGTTTCACCTTCACGGGGGCACAGGGCGGGAGCTTCATAGAAACGGGACGTCAAATATACCTACTACTACTACAAATGAAACTGTACATCCGTGAATACGTCAATGTGTGCGTTAAACAACTAGGGTCGCCACCGCAAAATTATTGCTTTTAAAGACGCCGCGACAATGTTGTATGTTGAAAGTGACAACTCCGTTCGTTCCATTATGTCTGCCATACTGTTTGATATCAGCGTCTTACTGGATAATAACTTTACTCAACATTTATTCAGAAAGGTAGATTAGGATGATAAGCCGACGACAAAGACACGAAAATAAAATTTAATTCTCATACCTATGTTGCTCCCATTTACCCACAAAATGGCATAAAACGAAAAAATGAATATCTAATGATGTGAAATATTTTTAATTACTTTGCTTACCTACCTGTATTCATCCTTCGGTTTATAAAAACGTCCTTCTTAGTTTGTACTTGATAAACAAAGGTTAACCGCGCAGTACCTTTCCATAATAATTTCATTGAATAATAATAGTTTCTCTCTATCTATAAAAGCAAAACGTACGAGTAGCTTGAGATACGCTTCGCAGTCGCAGCTGCTAACCTCGTTTCATAGTGTCCCTCGATTCAAATGGGCGGGGTAGAAGTGCGGGGTACGCCATATTGCGGGAGAGGCAGGGAGCTTCCTTTCTGTACGTAGTACTTATATTAATTCTGTGACGGGGGTGAGCCCCGAGAGCGGGTTTCCCCGTTATTACGCCATTACGTGCAATACACTTCCACCCTGGAGCGAGTGTTCCGCTCTTGCTACTCCACTCTGAGCCGGCCGGCTAAGGCAAGCCAGAGGCGGGGGGCGTGTCACTGTGTGTATGTGTGTGTGTAGGTGCGTGTGTCTGTGTGGTCCCCCTGGAGATCGGGTCCGTGGTGACGCCGCTCACCAACAGCTCGCCCCCTGCGGTGACTGATTGCACTGGAGATCCAGCGGGCGATGGGGTCGTCACATCCCGACGCCTTTATTATTATTATTATTAACTCGCGGCTTTACTTTTTCCCGGGATGAAAAGTACCCTATGTCCTTCTCTGTACTTCTAACTATGTGTATGTGAAATTTCAGGAAGATTGGTTCAGTAAATAAAGCGTGAAGAAGTAACAAATAAACAAACAAACTCACTTTCGCATTTATAATATTAGTTAGGATTAGGATAGGATTTGAAGCATTCTTTTTCAATGGATTCTAATAAGGCTACCTTAATAGAATCCATTTTAAAAAGACGTTTAAAAAAGTTTTGGACGAAATAATTTTAACTTAGATTTTGACTCAGTTAAAGTAGAACTAAACACAGCTATCAAATCTGATAGAAATTCATAAATATAGCTAAAATTAATGTTAACACGATTATTGACAATGCATTGACTAAAATTGCTGAGACGCAATGCTTGAAGATTTACCACACCTATACCAAGTAGTTTATCATGAATATACTTAATTACCTGTATCGAATCATCTCTCATCTCTCTCTCGTCGCGTGCGCAGGAAACGCACGCCGCCGTTCTGTGACAGATTGCAAAACGTTTTTTGCGATAGCCACTTTAGCTACTAGGGTTGCCAGATTTATTATCGATAAAACTGGAACAAATAATTAATTTGTAAAAAAAATATTGCGTGTTTGTTACTCCTAAGCAATATTTACTAGACAGATTTTGATGAAATTTGCAAAAAACAAAGTAATTCGAAAAACCAGATTGTAAAGTGTGAATTTAAGGACACCATTTTTACAAGCGTACCTTTACACTTAGTTTTACTATATTGTATGTTTAAATTAAAAGCCTTACTTACTTATGCTAACTCAATACAATT
>JAEMBS010000759.1:0-11861 GCA_018467065.1 Ephestia elutella | reverse complement strand
GTGTAGCAGGCGGGCGCGGCCGGTGCGCCGAAGATGTCGCTCCAGCAGCCCCGCAGCTGTGGCTGGCTGGCTCAGCTGGTGGCATGTCTCATGATGATATAGCATACTGACCCTGCCGTTCTGTCTGCGGGCTGACCCTTGCCCTTGTCTGCGGGCAGCCAGCACTGCTTGGGCGGCGTGTAGCATGGCGGGCGCGGCCGGTGCGCCGAAGATGTCGCCCAGCAGCCCCGCGCTGTGGCTGGCTGGCTCAGCTGGTGGCATGTCTCATGATGATATAGCATACTGACCCGTGCCCTTGTCTGCGGGCAGCCAGCACTGCTTGGGCGGCGTGTAGCAGGCGGGCGCGGCCGGTGCGCCGAAGATGTCGCCCAGCAGCCCCGCGCTGTGGCTGGCTGGCTCAGCTGGTGGCATGTCTCATGATGATATAGCATACTGACCCTTGCCCTTGTCTGCGGGCAGCCAGCACTGCTTGGGCGGCGTGTAGCAGGCGGGCGCGGCCGGTGCGCCGAAGATGTCGCCCAGCAGCCCCGCGCTGTGGCTGGCTGGCTCAGCTGGTGGCATGTCTCATGATGATATAGCATACTGACCCTTGCCCTTGTCTGCGGGCAGCCAGCACTGCTTGGGCGGCGTGTAGCAGGCGGGCGCGGCCGGTGCGCCGAAGATGTCGCCCAGCAGCCCCGCGCTGTGCGTAGCTGGCTCAGCTGGTGGCATGTCTCATGATGATATAGCATACTGACCCTTGCCCTTGTCTGCGGGCAGCCAGCACTGCTTGGGCGGCGTGTAGCAGGCGGGCGCGGCCGGTGCGCCGAAGATGTCGCCCAGCAGCCCCGCGCTGTGGCTGGCTGGCTCAGCTGGTGGCATGTCTCATGATGATATAGCATACTGACCCTTGCCCTTGTCTGCGGGCAGCCAGCACTGCTTGGGCGGCGTGTAGCAGGCGGGCGCGGCCGGTGCGCCGAAGATGTCGCCCAGCAGCCCCGCGCTGTAGCTGGCTGGCCCTCAGCTGGTGGCATGTCTCATGATGATATAGCATACTGACCCTTGCCCTTGTCTGCGGGCAGCCAGCACTGCTTGGGCGGCGTGTAGCAGGCGAGCGCGGCCGGTGCGCCGAAGATGTCGCCCAGCAGCCCCGCGCTGTGGCTGGCTGGCTCAGCTGGTGGCATGTCTCATGATGATATAGCATACTGACCCTTGCCCTTGTCTGCGGGCAGCCAGCACTGCTTGGGCGGCGTGTAGCAGGCGGGCGCGGCCGGTGCGCCGAAGATGTCGCCCAGCAGCCCCGCGCTGTGGCTGGCTGGCTCAGCTGGTGGCATGTCTCATGATGATATAGCATACTGACCCTTGCCCTTGTCTGCGGGCAGCCAGCACTGCTTTGGGCGGCGTGTAGCAGGCGGGCGCGTGCCAGCCGAAGATGTCGCCCAGCAGCCCCGCGCGCTGTGGCTGGCTGGCTCAGCTGGTGGCATGTCTCATGATGATATAGCATACTGACCCTTGCCCTTGTCTGCGGGCAGCCAGCACTGCTTGGGCGGCGGTAGCAGGCGGGCGCGGCCGGTGCGCCGAAGATGTCGCCCAGCAGCCCCGCGCTGTGGCTGGCTGGCTCAGCTGGTGGCATGTCTCATGATGATATAGCATACTGACCCTTGCCCTTGTCTGCGGGCAGCCAGCACTGCTTGGGCGGCGTGTAGCAGCGGCGGGCGTACGGGTGCGCCGAAGATGTACCGCCCAGCAGCCCCGCGCTGTGCGTAGCTGGCTCAGCTGGTGGCATGTCTCATGATGATATAGCATACCGACCCTTGCCCCAGTTCTGCGGGCAGCCAGCACTGCTTGGGCGGCGGTAGCAGGCGGGCGCGGCCGGTGCGCCGAAGATGTCGCCCAGCAGCCCCGCGCTGTGGCTGGCTGGCTCAGCTGGTGGCATGTCTCATGATGATATAGCATACTGACCTCTTGCCCTTGTCTGCGGGCAGCCAGCACTGCTTGGGCGGCGTGTAGCAGGCGGGCGCGGCCGGTGCGCCGAAGATGTCGCCCAAGCAGCCCCGCGCTGTGGCTGGCTGGCTCAGCTGGTGGCATGTCTCATGATGATATAGCATACTGACCCCCTTGCCCTTGTCTGCGGGCAGCCAGCACTGCTTGGGCGGCGTGTAGCAGGCGGGCGCGGCCGGTGCGCCGAAGATGTCGCCCAGGCCCCGCGCTGTGGCTGGCTGGCTCAGCTGGTGGCATGTCTCATGATGATATAGTGGCATACTGACCCTTGCCCTTGTCTGCGGGCAGCCAGCACTGCTTGGGCGGCGTGTAGCAGGCGGGCGCGGCCGGTGCGCCGAAGATGTCGCCCAGCAGCCCCGCGCTGTGCGTAGCTGGCTCAGCTGGTGGCATGTCTCATGATGATATAGCATACTGACCCTTGCCCTTGTCTGCGGGCAGCCAGCACTGCTTGGGCGGCGTGCGCCGAAGATGTCGCCCAGCAGCCCCGCGCTGTGGCTGGCTGGCTCAGCTGGTGGCATGTCTCATGATGCGATATAGCATACTGACCCTTGCCCTTGTCTGCGGGCAGCCAGCACTGCTTGGGCGGCGTGTAGCAGGCGGGCGCGGCCGGTGCGCCGAAGATGTCGCCCAGCAGCTCCCGCGCTGTGGCTGGCTGGCTCAGCTGGTGGCATGTCTCATGATGATATAGCATACTGACTCCTTGCCCTTGTCTGCGGGCAGCCAGCACTGCTTGGGCGGCGTGTAGGCAGCGGTGGGCGCGGCCGGTGCGCCGAAGATGTCGCCCAGCAGCCCCGCGCTGTGGCTGGCTGGCTCAGCTGGTGGCATGTCTCATGATGATATAGCATACTGACCCTTGCCCTTGTCTGCGGGCAGCCAGCACTGCTTGGGCGGCGTGTAGCAGGCGGGCGCGGCCGGTGCGCCGAAGATGTCGCCCAGCAGCCCCGCGCTGTGGCTGGCTGGCTCAGCTGGTGGCATGTCTCATGATGATATAGCATACTGACCCTTGCCCTTGTCTGCGGGCAGCCAGCACTGCTTGGGCGGCGTGTAGCAGGCGGGCGCGGCCGGTGCGCCGAAGATGTCGCCCAGCAGCCCCGCGCTGTGGCTGGCTGGCTCAGCTGGTGGCATGTCTCATGATGATATAGCATACTGACCCTTGCCCTTGTCTGCGGGCAGCCAGCACTGCTTGGGCGGCGTGTAGCAGGCGGGCGCGGCCGGTGCGCCGAAGATGTCGCCCAGCAGCCCCGCGCTGTGGCTGGCTGGCTCAGCTGGTGGCATGTCTCATGATGATATAGCATACTGACCCTTGCCCTTGTCTGCGGGCAGCCAGCACTGCTTGGGCGGCGTGTAGCAGGCGGGCGCGGCCGGTGCGCCGAAGATGTCGCCCAGCAGCCCCGCGCTGTGGCTGGCTGGCTCAGCTGGTGGCATGTCTCATGATGATATAGCATACTGACCCTTGCCCTTGTCTGCGGGCAGCCAGCACTGCTTGGGCGGCGTGTAGCAGGCGGGCGCGGCCGGTGCGCCGAAGATGTCGCCCAGCAGCCCCGCGCTGTGGCTGGCTGGCTCAGCTGGTGGCATGTCTCATGATGATATAGCATACTGACCCTTGCCCTTGTCTGCGGGCAGCCAGCACTGCTTGGGCGGCGTGTAGCAGGCGGGCGCGGCCGGTGCGCCGAAGATGTCGCCCAGCAGCCCCGCGCTGTGGCTGGCTGGCTCAGCTGGTGGCATGTCTCATGATGATATAGCATACTGACCCTTGCCCTTGTCTGCGGGCAGCCAGCACTGCTTGGGCGGCGTGTAGCAGGCGGGCGCGGCCGGTGCGCCGAAGATGTCGCCCAGCAGCCCCGCGCTGTGGCTGGCTGGCTCAGCTGGTGGCATGTCTCATGATGATATAGCATACTGACCCTTGCCCTTGTCTGCGGGCAGCCAGCACTGCTTGGGCGGCGTGTAGCAGGCGGGCGCGGCCGGTGCGCCGAAGATGTCGCCCAGCAGCCCCGCGCTGTGGCTGGCTGGCTCAGCTGGTGGCATGTCTCATGATGATATAGCATACTGACCCTTGCCCTTGTCTGCGGGCAGCCAGCACTGCTTGGGCGGCGTGTAGCAGGCGGGCGCGGCCGGTGCGCCGAAGATGTCGCCCAGCAGCCCCGCGCTGTGGCTGGCTGGCTCAGCTGGTGGCATGTCTCATGATGATATAGCATACTGACCCTTGCCCTTGTCTGCGGGCAGCCAGCACTGCTTGGGCGGCGTGTAGCAGGCGGGCGCGGCCGGTGCGCCGAAGATGTCGCCCAGCAGCCCCGCGCTGTGGCTGGCTGGCTCAGCTGGTGGCATGTCTCATGATGATATAGCATACTGACCCTTGCCCTTGTCTGCGGGCAGCCAGCACTGCTTGGGCGGCGTGTAGCAGGCGGGCGCGGCCGGTGCGCCGAAGATGTCGCCCAGCAGCCCCGCGCTGTGCGTAGCTGGCTCAGCTGGTGGCATGTCTCATGATGATATAGCATACTGACCCTTGCCCTTGTCTGCGGGCAGCCAGCACTGCTTGGGCGGCGTGTAGCAGGCGGGCGCGGCCGGTGCGCCGAAGATGTCGCCCAGCAGCCCCGCGCTGTGGCTGGCTGGCTCAGCTGGTGGCATGTCTCATGATGATATAGCATACTGACCCTTGCCCTTGTCGTTCGCCGTCAGTCGTGCCGTGCGGACGTATCTTGCGGAGCTCCGAACCACGTGGTGGAATTTTCCTTCAAGTTCCGAGCTTTTCACGGTTTTCGTGAATTTCCCGTTATAATTTTTGTGATTATCAACAACTATTTTTAGTGACTTGTTTTTGACGCTGATTGTGCAGTGCTGTGAACCTTTTTGTGGTGGTTTTTGGTGGTGTGGCTGTGCCGCGTGGCCGCTGCGCTATCCCAATTTTGGCTGGAGGGATCCCGAGGCTCCTGTGAGGTACGATCCAGGGACTCGGGGTAAGTACCCATTCCAATTTCCCAATCCGGGAACAGTGGTCCTGGACGCCTGCCGCCTTTTTCCACGCCACACGTGGTGAGCGCGTGGCTTTGACTTTTGTAGGTTAAGTGCTAAGGTGACATTGACACTCGTAGTTTTTAGTTCAGTGATAGTGACACTTCCGTGACGTCTGACGTCTGCGTCAATAGCCAGTGACAGTGACACTTTGGTGGCTTCTGGCAGGTGACGTTGACAGCGTGCCGAAGTGACAGTGACAATCGGTGAGCAGCTGTCAGGTGTCAAGCGACATTGACAGCGAGCGGTACTGTGGTGACAGTGACACTTAATGTGGTGTGGCTATACACTAGGATAGTGGTGCTGGCTTTGGTGGGCTTAGTGACTTGCTCTAGTGCTTCGCTTACTGGGCACAAGTAGAACTAATAAAATAGTGCGCTTTATACTTGCCACTAACTAAACTGGTGCTGACTTTAGTGATTTCAGGCAGCGTTGTGCCTGTGCGCGTGTGCGCAGGCGCGAGGAGCCCCCTTCAAGTGCGCATCGGAAGCCAGGTATAACCCGTGCTACTGGTGCTGCCCTACACGAACAGTCGCGTCGCCGGTGCACAGAGGTGTTCGTGTAACACGAACTGTCCAGGGTATACACGAACGACGGTAAAGGTAGTGTGTAGTAACGATGAGTTCGGAGGACGAGAGTCCTCCACCGACCCGACCCCCCCCGGCGAATCCATTCCGACGATCGGGTTTGGCGCGTACCCCCCCACCGTCGCCCCCCCCGCAGGATATAGATCTGGCAGCGACGGTTTCGGCAGCGGCCTACCATGCGGTGGCCGCCGTGATGGCGACCCTCTCCCCGGGATCATCCCCCCCCCCGTCGCTCCCGATGCCCCTGGCCCCAATCGTGCAGGTTGACCCAGCCGGAGTCCCCCCGGAGCCGCTGCCCATTCGACCCCCGTCGACCCCATTGTGCGCCCGTAGTGCTGCGGGCGCCTCCGGATCCCCAGCGCCTCAGCGCACCCAGGGCGGGAAACGCGTGTTGTCGCCGGACGAGACTACTGCGCTGACGAAGCCTAAGCGACGCGCCGCCCGATCGGCGCAGTTGGCGCCGCCCCCGGTGGAGTCGGACTTCGGGACACCATGCTCCACGGAGCTAGAGTCCTGCGGAGAGGAAGAAGAGATGACGGGCCCGACGCCGCTCCATAGGGCATCGGCCAGAGAATTGCTCTACCGAGCGAACAAGGAGGCTCGTGGGGTCACCGCTGTGGCGGGAGGCCCTACCAGCAAACTAAACAAGGCGGACCAATCGGCGATAAACGCCCATCTTGCGACCCTCCTAGAGATTGTAGGGCATCTGGCGCTTGTTGCAGAAGATGGAAGGAGCAAGATTAAACAGACCAAGACGGAGAAATCGGCCCTCGATGCGGCCCGGCAGCAAGAGCAGCTGAGGGCTGCCAGGGCCGAGAAGGAAGCTGAAAAGGCCCGGGCGGAGGCAATGGCTGCCGCCCAGAGTGCTGTCGCTCAGGCAGCGACTGCCAGCAGCGGGACTAGTTACGCCGATAAAATTAGGAAGGCCCCATCAGGCCCTTTGGCAGCGGTCTACCCGACTTCAGAGGAGGTAAAATCGGCGGAGGAGACTAAGAAGATCCTAAAGTCCTCTGTTGCCCCCGCTACTCTCCAGATTCAGGTGGACAAGGTCCGTAGGGTGGGGAATGCGGGAGTCATTGTACAAACGAAGACAAGAGCAGACCTCGAAAAGTTGAAGACCGCGCTCCCGTCATCGCTCAAAATAAATGAGGTACAAGGGCGGCAACCGCTGGTGGCCGTCAGCAACGTAGAAGGTAAGAACGCCAGTCTAGATGAATTTCTTGCTGCGGTACATGAACAAAACTTTAGGGAGGATCCCACATGGACCCTCCCGAAGATGAAGGAGAGCTGTAGGCTGGCGTTCAAGAAGAGCTGGGCGAGCGGGAGTCGCGCCACATTCGTCCTGAGCTGCACCCACGCCCTTAGGAGGGCACTGCTGGAGAAGAGGGTGCTCTATGTCCACTGGGAGGTCTGCAGCGTACGTGACTTCACGACGGCCATTCTATGTAATAAATGCCAAACCTACGGACACCCGGAGAAAAATGCAAGACTGAGGTACCCACATGCGGGAGATGCGGCCAGGGCGGTCACCGCTCCGGGGACTGCAAGGCCGACATAGATGCGAACAGGAAAATATGCGCGACCTGCAAGAGGTTCGGCAGGCGCGAATATAACGATCACAATACCGGGGCCCGTGACTGCCCGGCTCGCGTCAGCGCGGAGCAGCGTATGGCGGAGACCTCCGGGATATAGTATGGATGGAGGTCAAACAAATATCATTCTCCGGGTGGGCCAAGCGAACTTAGCGGGGGCCGTACTTGCCACGGTAGAGGTGACACAGATAGCAGAAGAGCGGGGCCTGGACGTCGTCCTGGTCCAAGAACATTACCCCAGGTCCGCGCCGGACGCCGTAAGCAGCCGATTTCTGCAGTGCGGCGGCCCAGATGCCAAGGCGGCCGTCTACATTCATCGCGCGGACATCCCTTGCGTATTCCTGCACCACCTCTCGAGTACGCACTGTTCAGTGTGCCACTTGGGGGTGGGCCGGGAGGGCGTATATGTGGTGTCCGCGTACTTCCAATACAGCGATGAGGTGGACGTTCACCTTGGTCATCTGGGTAAAGTAATGGATGCCCTCAAGGGGAAACGAGTTGTGATAGGAGTGGACTCAAATGCGCACTCACCGTTGTGGCATTGTAGACCTGAACAATACACTGGACGCGGGTCAGAGGTCGCACACCGAAGAGAGTCAGTGGAAGGGTTCATCCTAGGAAGGGATCTCCAAATTGCTAACAAGGAGGGAGAACCCTACACGTTCCAAACTACAAATGGCGCATCGAACATCGACCTAACCCTATCCACGAGGGGCATTCCGATTACAGGATGGAGCGTGCACCCTGGTGAAGTCGAGAGCGACCACCGGCTCATCATATTCAACGTGGCAGGTGAGGCTGCTCCATGCGCTGAACTGCTGGAGGAGCCATTCAGGATACGGGATCGTGGGGTAAGCTGGGAATGCTTCGAAAAAGGCAATACATGGGAGGGTGGGTAGCATCAAATGGAACTGTCCAGCATCCGAGGTCTGTGCGCAATTCACCGAGTTGGTGTTGCGCACCGCAAAGCAGACGTTGGGTGTCAATAAGAAGAAGAGGAAGGAAACCCACGTTTGGTGGACTCCGTCGCTCAGCCGGCTGCGCGCGGAGAATTGCAGGCTGCGTAGAGCCTGGCAGTCTCTCCGTAGGGTGGGCGGCCACAGTGAGGAGACTGCACTGGACAGTTTCCGACAGCATAGGTGTAGGTATAGGGCGGCCATGGAGGAGGCGCAACTTTTGCATAATAGGAAGGTCGCAGATTCTGGTAACCAGGACCCTGGGGAATGGCGTACAGGGCTGCGACCGGGAGGCACAGAACCTCCCAGTAACGTAATAAACGGCACGAAATACGCCCAAGGATATGCTGATGACGTGAATGGAGCCATGCACAGCCTTATGTGTGCCCTGTGTCCGGACGACGATATGTCTAGAGACACGGGGTATCACCGGCAAGTGCGGTTGATGGCTTCATTCACGCCGTCAGGAGAAGATGCCCCTCCTCCAACAGATGAGGTCATCGGGGCCATAATCAAGGACCTTCCTAACACAGCTCCAGGAATCGATGGGATCAGCGCTCGTATTATCCAGCACGTCTGGTCAGCCGCGTCGGTGGAGTTCTCCGAGATGATTAGGCGATTCTGAGATGGGTGTTTTTAGGACGTATGGAAGGATGGTAGGCTGATTGTCCTGCCGAAAGGCAACGGCAAGCCCCTAATACCGACCCGAAAGCGTACCGCCCCGTCACTCTGTTGCCGATCTTTGGTAAAATTTTAGAACGCGTATTAATAAGGTGTGCCCCGCAAATGACTAGTGGTCTATCGGACTGCCAGCACGGGTTCACTCAGGGACGGTCGACGGTAACTGCGCTGAAGGAAATCTTCGGTGCAGCTAGGGAGAGCACGTCGAAATATGTTCAGGTAGTATTTTTAGATATCTCTGGAGCATTCGACAATGCCTGGTGGCCCATGATACTGCTGAAGGCGAAAAGGGGAGGTTGCCCGCCTAACATCTACAAGATGCTGACGGACTATTTCACCGGCCGCCGAATCGGTATGTTTGTGGGGGACAAGGTGTTGTGGAAGCCAGCGACGATGGGTTGCCCGCAGGGATCGGTGCTGGGGCCCACGCTATGGAACCTGCTCATGGACGACCTGCTTCGACTGCCGCTCCCCGCTGGGGTGAGGATCGTGGCATACGCCGACGATGTGACAATCCTGATCGAGGCACAATCCAGGGCGTGCATAGAGACGGCGGCGTCTACAACGTTGAGACTGGTGGGTGAGTGGGGGTGCGTAACCGTCTGGAGTTTTCGCCGGGGAAGTCTGCAACTATGACTATCCGGGGGAAATTCCAGCGGCCTCCCACGATCAGGTTTGGAGGGTCCTCTATCAGGAGCGTCACGTCGACTACGGTTCTGGGAGTGGTGGTGGATTCAAGTCTATCGTTCGCGCAGCATGCGTTGTCGATAGGGGAACGAGCGACAAATTGCTTCTGCAAGATGTCGCGGGTCTCGGCAACCTCTTGGGGAATTAGGTACAGGGCCCTTCGGGTTCTGTACAAAGGCACGTACATCGCCACGGTAACGTATGCTGCAGCGAGCTGGTTCCAGCGTGGGTCACTGTATGTTGTGCGGAGTGCGCTTTTGCGTACCCAGAGACCCGCCTTGATCCTTTTGACCAAGGCGTACCGTTCGACGAGCTCTGCCGCCCTGCCGGTCCTGGCAGGTGTGCTGCCGGCCGACCTTGAGGTAATCCGGGCAGGCAGACTAGGCGAGGCGCGCGAGTCCGCGCTTACCAAGGAGGAGTTCCGGAGCGCCAAACTCAGCATTGCTGAGTCCGTGGTTGCTGAATGGCAATCGCGTTGGGACGCATCGGCAGATGGGAGGGCGACATATCGATTTTTCCCGGACGTGGCGGACCGACTCAAGGCAACTTGGGTCGAACCGGATTATGAAACCTCACAGATCTTGTCTGGACATGGTTGTTTCAGGGGGAGGCTTCACCGCATGAAGCTCTCAGAAGTGGGCCACTGCTTCTGCGAGGAAGCAGTTCACGAGGATGTGCATCATGCACTTTGGGAGTGCCCCCTGTACGGGGAGGAGCGTAGGGAACTACTAGATAATGTTACGCCGATCGAAGTAGGCCCGGTCTACTATCGCGATCTCGTAGGATCTGAGGCGAACTTCCGGCAGCTGAGGAGATTCGCGCACCGGTGGCACAAGAGCCGGAGCGGCCTCGAAAGAGGCATAACCTGAGTGGGGTCACACGACCAGTCAAGGAGACGGGTAAACTGAACGAAAAGAAACGGAGACGGACAAATGGACGAAGAGGAGAAGAACGGAACAGTAGAACGGAGATCAAGAGGAGCGCACGACAGACGTCGCTGTGTATGTCTGCCCCCCCAAAGAGGGGTGAGAATTAAAAAAAAAAAAAAAAAATGGGAGACACTATAGAGAATTTGTAGGGAGTCAAGAAAGGTGCGACCGGATAGAAGCCAAAGAGCAAGACCGGCGCACCCTCCCGTGATTCGGCTTATATAACCAAACGGTTGGTTAAGCCATGGGAAGGAGGTGGGAAAAGTGACCCTTGCCCTTGTCTGCGGGCAGCCAGCACTGCTTGGGCGGCGTGTAGCAGGCGGGCGCGGCCGGTGCGCCGAAGATGTCGCCCAGCAGCCCCGCGCTGTGCGTAGCTGGCTCAGCTGGTGGCATGTCTCATGATGATATAGCATACTGACCCTTGCCCTTGTCTGCGGGCAGCCAGCACTGCTTGGGCGGCGTGTAGCAGGCGGGCGCGGCCGGTGCGCCGAAGATGTCGCCCAGCAGCCCCGCGCTGTGGCTGGCTGGCTCAGCTGGTGGCATGTCTCATGATGATATAGCATACTGACCCTTGCCCTTGTCTGCGGGCAGCCAGCACTGCTTGGGCGGCGTGTAGCAGGCGGGCGCGGCCGGTGCGCCGAAGATGTCGCCCAGCAGCCCCGCGCTGTGGCTGGCTGGCTCAGCTGGTGGCATGTCTCATGATGATATAGCATACTGACCCTTGCCCTTGTCTGCGGGCAGCCAGCACTGCTTGGGCGGCGTGTAGCAGGCGGGCGCGGCCGGTGCGCCGAAGATGTCGCCCAGCAGCCCCGCGCTGTGGCTGGCTGGCTCAGCTGGTGGCATGTCTCATGATGATATAGCATACTGACCCTTGCCCTTGTCTGCGGGCAGCCAGCACTGCTTGGGCGGCGTGTAGCAGGCGGGCGCGGCCGGTGCGCCGAAGATGTCGCCCAGCAGCCCCGCGCTGTGCGTAGCTGGCTCGGCGGGTGGAGCGCCGCCCAGCTACGAAAACATAATAATACACATTAAAAAATCATATTTATTACTAGCTTTCGCCCGCGTGAATTTCCCACGGGAACTGTGTCTTTTCCCGGAATGAAAGGTACCCTATGTCCTTCTCAGTACTTTTAACTATTTGTATGCGATATTTCAGGAAGATTGGTTCAATAGATAAAGCGTGAAGAGGTAACAAACAAACGAACAATTTGACTTTCACATTTATAATATTAGTTAGGATTGAGGCGCAGTAGACGTCACAAGTTGATTTTAATAGGCAAAAGAATTTGCCTTCTCAAAAATTTAAGACCAACAAAACCATAAAGTAGCCGCTAAGAAGGCGTAGAAAATAAGATCACGATATACTATTCTACGAGCTCGCCGCGGGGCCTAAATAATATATTGGAGTAGTATATCGCATGAAACTTGGCATGAATGTAGCTT
>JAEMBS010000758.1:0-11920 GCA_018467065.1 Ephestia elutella | reverse complement strand
GAGCTCCCGACCCCAGCTATTAGCTGCAAGGTCTTGGAATCGCCAGCCGATTTAGCCAGCATCCCCACCAATCGCCGTGACACTTCTTAAACGAAGGTAATTTGCTATTATTTGTAAATTGGTGTCCCGACTTCGCTGCGGCCGCGCAATCCCCTCCCGCAGTCGCTCGGGAGCCGGGATCCTCGACGCCCTCCCGGTGGCTCCAAGAGAATTATCACTCCAAATCCACCGCGCCTAAACAAACACACGACTGCCACAGACGTCGCTCACGATCCGAGCGCCAGTCGATAAGATATAGTCTACGAATTAACTGTCTATATGAAAATGTGAGTGCGTCCCAAAGTTATGGCCAAGTTAAACGATTCCAAGAAGTACGACGACGACACCATGGACGAAGACAGTGAGGCGGAGCTCGGCCGAGTAGGCCGTCTTATGGTCTGGATGCGTATAAATCCAAACCTCATCATGCTAAAAGTGACTCTCTTTGTGATGTACGGAGCCACTGCATCTCTTTTGCCATATTTGACTATACACATGCAGAGTATAGGGTTGACTGTCCCTGAAATTTCTTTTGTATATTTAGCATTACCTTTCACAACCTTCTTAAGTCCTCCTATAACTGGTAAGTGAGATTCGAAGGCTTGTGTTATTTCGACTGGATTAGTGTTGACTGAAGTGTATTTATTCTAGGGTTTTTGGTGGATCGTTTTGGGGAGTACAAACCAGTTGTTATAACTGCCCTGATTTTAAATGCTGCTTTCCATCATTCGTTACTGTTGATACCACACCAAGAGACCCCAGGTGTGATGCCTTCGGCGTATGTGATGCGGCACCCTATCACGAACAGTGTAGAGGTGAGTAGGTACCAGAATATTTATAGATTTGTTTCGAAACGGCCCCTAACGAACGGCCCTGGTTATTTAGTCACGAGATAACCCAGACTCCTTTAAGAATTCGAGCAAATCGGCTTCATCCGGCCTCAGGGAGAATTAACCAATGTCATAACGCCACTCCGTTTGTTTGAATTAGTTAAGGGAATTAAGTGGTATTTATGCTGAGTACTTAGTGGCTACGTAAGAAAGTTATGAAAATGGTGTCAGATACAGAACATCTAAGAAGTTTGATCCAACGATCATTTGTTTGTTTGTCATGCCAAATTAATAGGCATAGTAAAAACTAATTAGGTAAATATTTACAAATATGTATGTAGGTACGTATATATTTTCAAGCCTGTGTGAAAGTTTAAATTACAGATTTTGGAATTGATAAAAATTCAATTACTATCACATTACATAAATACTCCGGCAAGACTATTTAGACATATTGACTCCTCTCTAGGTCTTGGTAATAGTTCTGGGAAAGGGCAAATGTGAAAAGTTTTCACTGAAAACAGACATAAAATAATTTGAATTTTTTTTATAGATTTGGTGGAGTCCATGTCCAAGTAGAGAATGCCCTGACGAAGACGAGACTGTAGATTTCGTTCTGGACCGTTGTGTAGATCATTGCCAACTCATCAGACCCACGGAGAGCCCTGCTATTGACCCAGCTGATGACAAGGACGACTTAGACTTCCACATAAGTCAGAAGATTCGCCCACCAAATCTGTCTAATAGCAGGTATGTTCATTACACTATCCACTGAGATATTTTTCTTAACTTTTCTCATATCCAGTATCTCGTTTCCCATTGTTTTAAAATGGAAATTTCTAAAGTCTGTGATCAAAATATTTGTTGTTATTATTGTCATTATATGGTGTTTCAGTGTTGCTTTAAGAGTGTTCTTGATAAGTAATATTCATCAGTAGATAATAGTACTTGAGATGTTTACTAGATATGAGTCGGTTGAAGAGCAATTTTGCGTTTTACATTTTGCTTGTTGAAGTTCTAATTTTATTTAGCTTCTAATCTGTAACTTACATGTACTTACCCAGTTAGAAAATGGTATTTACATCGTAAGTTTTTGCTAAAGTTTATATAGTATTTGGTTTTAGCTACAATACAAATATTTTTATCAACTGTTAGCTCCAAATTTACAAGTAACATTTCGGCGAAGTTCTTCACTGCGAAAATGACATACTTAGGTATATTATTTTTATGCGTAATAACCACACTCATCCTGATGATAAGGGTGACGAAGATAATTTCAGTAATTTCCGGGAAATTCAAACGTCATTTTATTCTGAAACTTCTAATTTCTACCTTTTTCATGAAATTAAATTAAATTTACAGTCATCAAAACACAACTGAGGACGATGAAGACTATAACGATGCGGCGTATTTTCTTATTGAAGTGCATGATGATTTGGGTGAACCCAAGGAGCAACTTGGAATAGAGATGGAGCGAGTGAGTAATGTACAAATACCTATATAGATTCGCAAAGGACTATGCTTGTTACGGAATAGTCTTTTATAAAATAATATGTTTTTGTTGAACCTTCTTGTATTCAGTACAAACACCTGGCTGTTATTATTTGAATAATAACTGTTATTCCTGTATCTACGATCTAACATTTTCTCTGTTGAATAAACAATAATATCGTACACATTGCTCTGAGTTTTTATATTTAATATAATAACTAAAATTTATTAAATAATGTTTTTAAAAGAGAGACCAATACCCTGGAAAAGCAGTACTTAGTATGTAATTGAAAATATTTTCCGAAATATGGATGAATCTAATGATGTGTGAATTGTACAGGATGAAAACGACCCAGTAACAGATTTTAGGTCAAGATTTGGAGAGAAGCTGCTAATAGCGCAGGGTGTGAACATCACAGCTCTTGATAAAGAAGATTTGAGATGCGGTGGTCAAGTAATGATTCATAACATGACTAAATTGTCACAACAGCGGTTGGAAATACTATCCGCTGATTGTATGGTCCAGAAATGTGATTTCAGGCAAGTATCCACATTTATGACTTTTGTTCGTTCGTCAGTTTAAATCATTTAGTAACTGAATAATAAGTAAATGATATTTACAATTATTTTGGTTCAGACAAATCCACTAAAGGCCCCGCCAGAGAGGATAGAAACAAAGTACATGCCAAAAATTTTGATCCAACCAATTGCAATATACTTCAATTAAAAGGCGAGTGATATGAAACCAACGAGAAAATTCTATTGGTCGGATTATAAGTCAGCGTTAAAAAGCAGAGTGAATATTTGGCGCGCCATTTGGAAATAAATCGGTCATCATTTATTCTTTTTGTTTATTAAAAAAAAAAAGCCCATTTATGTACTGTTTTGTTATATGATAATAAAACAGGTGGCATATGTTTTTCATTCTTAAATAAATATATCTAAACGGTGGAAATCAAGCATAATATATTTGTTTTTTTAATCTTTTGTTGTTTGATGGTAACAACTGTTCTACATTATTTATGAATTTTCCTAATTAAATATTATTTGCCATTAATAATAAGTATTAGTTAAATTATTTATTTGTTTTTTTAATTACTATAATATAATTAAATGTTTTTATTCAAATAAAAATATACGTACCTAGTAGTTAACCATAAAAAAAAATCACAGAAATAATATATTTGCTTTGACCTATATGTCGCGTACCAATATCCTTTGTTTACAAAGTTTCTGTGATCTCCTGGCGGGGCCTATAATCTAATATTACATACAACTTTTCCAACGATTAATAGATTGCACCGATAAATTTTATCTTTTTATTCTAACGGTGTATCTAAACATATTATTGGAATATTACAGAAGGGGCGGTCCTGATATATGCCCACCGGATTACAAGGAAAGTGACGATAAGACTTTTTATATTTATTTCTTCTTACGATTCATGGGCACCATCATGTTGTCTGCTGGTGTCACTATCATGGATCCTATCGCTCTAACTATGATACAAAAATATGGAGGCGACTTTGGAAGAGAAAGACTATTTTCAAGCATTGGCATGGCAATTTTCTCACCTATCACGGGTATACTTATAGATATGAGGAGCAAACAAGTTAGTAAGTAGTAGCATCTAGTAATCGTTATCTATTATGTCAATAATGTCTTTCTGAATGTTTACATCAACTTGTCGATTGCAGATTACACCGACTATTCAGCTGCGTTTTATACCTACGACGTGTTGCTTCTGATATCAGCTATTACCGTGGCGGTCATGCCTCTTGGAGCCAAGCTACCTGCTGATAATTTACTACGGGACTTAGTAAACATTATCAAAATGCCCCACATTATCGTTTTCATATTTTTCCTATTTGCCTTAGGAAACTTTTGGGGATTCATCGAATCTTATCTGTTCATTTATCTGAAGGAATTAGGAGCACCTAATTTTCTATTAGGTATGTATCGATTTCTAGAAAGAAATTTATCAATAAGTGCACGTAATTATATTGAATTATTCTATTTTGCCATATGTATACGTTGTCGTATAAGAAGTAGTTTTTCCTTCCATAAATAATAGACAATATAATTACGTACCTGGCTAATATTATTACAGCGATTGATAAATATAAAATAGATTTATCTAACGATAACTACATACTATAACTATACTATGCTTTTTCTATAAAAGCAAAATAAAAAAGCAATTTAAAACAATCCAAAAAATAAGTCTCATAATCATAACGAGTTGCTATTTTAAGTACAAAACAAGGAAACAGTTTATCTTTAGCAGCTGCATCATTAGCCTTTGCTTTATCTCCATCTTGTGTCCAGGTATAACCGTGACCGTGGGCACGCTGAGCAGCATCCCGTTCCTCTACGGAGCGGATGCCATCACCGCCCGCATCGGACACGTCAACGTCATCATTGTAGCATTCTTCTCCCACGCTGCTAGACTGGTCGGCTATTCGTTTATTGAGTGAGTATCTAAGACTTCAAACAAAATTTTACAGTTTTTTTCTACATTGCTTGCTGATTGATGCTTTTTCTCATTTTGGTTATCATAATAGGCATCGCACAATTATGTTTTTTGGGGTTCATGATGATGAAAAGATCGAAGCCAATTTCGACACCAGTTTTGATCAATACATTCGTAAGTAATGATGATGTGAATTCATGAAGTTGCTAATAACTGGATAATTTAATAGTATAACGTCATCATCGTAAGATAAATTATTTTAGCCGCGACGTAGATAACGCATGCGTTAAATAGTGTGAGTGATATGTCGGTTTCAAGAAATATTTTGTAGGAATGATTCACTCTATTTAATCAGATTTATACTTTTGTCAATAGGATTAAGGATCTTTATATGTATCTGTTTAATTTACCAATAACTAATTTGTATAATAAAATTATTTACACCCACATGAACTCTCTGCTCAACCCTAAGGTTTGACTGTCAGACAATGCTTTTAGCATTAAGTCCACCTTTTGTACTGTACTTTTTGTATGTGTGTACAATAAAGTTTAAATCCATACTAATATTATAAATGCGAAAGTTTGGATGTGAGTTTGTGAATTTGTGAGTTTGTGAGTTTGTGAGGATGTTTGTTACTCAATCACGCAAAATCTACTGGACTTCGATGAAATTTGGTACAGAGGTAGATAATGACCTGGAATAGCACATAGGCTACTTTTTATCCCGGGAAATAGCACTGTTCCCGTGGGAAATTCACGCGGGCGAAGCCGCGGGCAAAAGCTAGTAAATAAATAAATTAAGACTGAGAAAGCCAAACAAGGCAAAAAGACAGCTAAAATTTTAATCGACAGATAGATAAAGACAACTAGCAGTGATAAATCGCAATAACTTACTTACTTTAGTACCTAATTTTAGGTATTCTAAACTTTGGTGACTCAAATATGGAATATAATACAATATAACAATTAAAACAGGTCTTGATAAATATAGATAGTATTCAAGTTACAAAAACTTGTACAGAGCCCAAAAAAATTTAAAAGAACCTCTCTCTCTCTCTCTCTCTCAGCCTAAAGACGTCCACTGCTCGACAAAGGCCTCCCCCAAGGATTTTATCCATGGGGATGGGGGACCCAAAGGACCAATTTGACCTACTTGTAATTAAATTTAGTGCACTTTTACGGTTTGAGTAGATCGTCTTTTGTCGCAATAAAATCTAATCTCTACCAAGCACATTATATCATTGTTATCAGAAAGAGGCCATTTTACGCTGCAAAATAGTCTTGTCCTTTAAAAATTAAAATACCATTTGCGTCGTATTTACGACGATCAAGCATGTGTCAAGTTTATGAGCACGAAGATGTGTGGGAGGTCCTTGTGATCTTCAGAAAAAGCTTCATATCATAATATTCATTCAGCTCTTAGCTGATATTAATTTGTCAGTCATATGACATGAATAAAATTATACCAAGAAGTTTTGAAAATTAAATATGTAGTTATAACATCAACTTTTATTTTTAGGAAATCGAAAATTGTGCTGAATAGGTTTTTAGGTTAGGGTTAGATAAATTTTACCTACTTACTTTGGCTTACCATAAATAGTAGTATATATTATTTAAGTTTTCGGGATATTGAACTTCAAAATTTCTAACCCAAGAAATAACATAGTGGAAGTAAGTACCTAATTAACTGTTGACTAACGAAAGAAAATTAAGTTGTCCTAAGCACGTCCTAAGCCTCGTTATCATAAAAAAGACAAACTATGGATTTACACAACGAACCACTTTTTAAAGCTGACGCTGATAGTACTATGCTTACAGAATGTGATGACCACGCTTTATTGAGATGCAGCATATTTTTCCACAACATTAGATCTTCATATATCTAATACACATTTCTAAATTGAAGGTCATCAGGAGAAGATTCTCCAATACGCTTATATAAGCATATAGAGGAAATAATTTATGTTAAGTAAAGTAAATAGAAATAGATAAAGTAAGTAGTAGGTAAGCTTTTTGAATAATATTATGATTCAGTTAACAAAATAGGCATCATTGATATAGAATATTCAAGCAGAAATAACATAAACGAAAAGGAAGAGAAAATTTCAAAATATGGGTAACTACAAATTGCTGCAATTTCAGTTCGGTTAGTCGATGCATAATGAGTACAGATTTTGACAAGTAACCTGCCCTCTGATGAAATCCAATTTTTTTGCAAACCTTCGTTGTAAATTAAAATTACAACTTCTATATTTCCCAGAAACTCTTGGTGAGTGTTTCCGTTCGAAGCTATGAGTCGTTGTCTGTACATCTGTGATGTGGGTGGCAGCTGCTACGTACTTGCGCTATGCAGGCCCACCGAAGAGTCTTCTGGCCACATTGATTGGGGTGCTTGGAATGGCACATTTCAGTTTAGGTTGGTTAAAAGTTACAATAATTATATTCAGCGAAATATTGGATTATAGCAATCAGAAAATCAAAATAAGCGATGGATGAATGGAAATGGATGAATGTAGTTATGATCAATGGAATGAAGCTTTCAGACATTTTGTCACGATTTCAAATTTAATAATATAAAACCTGTGTACGGAAAATATTAAAGTAAATGTTGAAATTTTGACTACTTCCTATCGGCAATACAATAATTTCACAGTATTTAATTGAATTAACTGTTCTTAATACTAAATAAACAGACGTTTGATAATATTCGGCTACGGAGACACAAAACAAGATAAAGCTAATGAACTTTCATCCCTGCTCAAACAGCAGGAATCTATACTGAGCTGGTGTCATTTACATTACGATTAAAAGGAATTCTTTGTATTTGCAAGATAACGGTATAACGGTCTTTACGTCATTTTCAAGTACAAGAATCGAGGAACGTGTTAAAATTCACATATCACTACCTACTATGAAAATTACATTTAGGAGACTGTAAATCAGGACTTTCAAAAAATATTCCGAAGTTTTAATTTCACAAATATTCGTATGATTACTTTCTATATCACTTGAAGAAATAATATTGTTTCTTATTTTGTTTTGGCTAATTAGTTTCTCACATTTACATACCATTATTTTTCTCTCGCGGAAATAGACAAGGTTTATGATCCCAACTTACTATATCTTCTTAGTTTTCTCCACATTCAGTACCACTCTCAACAAACAAATCAACTTTTTAGTCAAAATTTCCAGGCAGAGGCAGTGGCAGCTTCGGAGGTGGTCTCCTCATTGCTCAGCTGGGCACAAGAGAGGCTTTTCGTTACATGGGTCTGATGGCCTTCCTTGGAGGAGTTTTATACGGTCTTCTCCACTACTTCTGGCTGAGGAAGATCTCTATGACCGGCATCGAAGATGCTTGCGATCCAGACACTGGTGAGTTCGTTTTTTAAGATTTTTTTTTCAAAATACCAAATCTCCCTGGACTTTTTGTTTAATTTTGTGTCTTTTCTTTTTTCTAAGCGCACATATATATTTCTCTATGGTTTGTTAACTTAAATGGTGTAGATGAAAAGGAGCGACTACAGGGTGTTTTGTTAAACACCAGCAACCTATTTATGGATGAAAATACTCATGAATATAAGCAGAGTTGTTTCATACATTTTGGGCGAGTAGGTATTGTAAAATATATGGAACAACAGATTTTTTTTTCAGATTTCAGAGTCGGTCCCATATAAAAAGTTGCTCATATTCATGAGTACTTTCACCCCTAGAGAGGTTGCTGGTGTTTAACAAACTCCACCCTGTATGCAACCCATATAGTTCTCTAATGAATAATTTATCTCTAACCTGTATGTGTATTTTCTGCACGTTATTTAAACTAAAACTAACTTCTTCTGGTATATTCCAGAAAGAAGCGGTGAGGAGACAAGTTGAATGGAGAGCCACTAAGAGAAAAGAAGACACGACAGAAACCATGATATCATTGGAAAGATTACATATGATTACCAGGTTCAATCCCTTAGGATCTCTTCATTCGTTACCGAGAGGCTCCCGATCTAGAGTAAGTAATTATTTATTTGTCAATTTCATCACTATTTGTCTTTCAGGCTGTTCGTGATTTTCTAAGTTTGGCATCTTCTTTTTTTATGATGAAAAAAGCTCTTAATATTTTGTTTATAAAATGTGTAATGTTGTATGTTCCTAGTACCCTTCGTCTGCTGATCTACCAGTTCAGAGTTTAATAAAATTATTATCTAATGAAATTTAAAGATAGGTTCATGTGAAATAGAATTTCCGCAATGCAAAATATCCCTTGTGATTTCTATATTTTTACAAACTAGTTTCTAGGCGGAACCTAACTTTTGCCATTTCGAGTCGAGATGATGATAATGGTGGAACCGAATATTATAAACACAAACTGACAAATTTTCGTTGTATTCCCAGTTTTCTCAAGGAGATATAAATGAGATCAGAAGCCGCAGCGGCAGCAACGCTCATAGAAGAGGCAGCAACTATGAAGGTTCTGCTTCGAAGGTCGATCTATTGAGATCTGCTATCGAAATCAGCAATCAAAACACGAAAGGCCATATCTCAAACCCAGTGCTGTCTATTGCTACAAGACCTACGAATTATAAGGTAAGTGTGGTTATGGAAGCAGTCTACTTAATGAATAAAATTATATGATGAATCAATAACATGATGGTCAATTTGACGGAGTGTGTTTGAGCGAATGAAGGAACTTTAGAGTCTTATTGGGGTGAAAGAGGGAGCAATACAACACGTTTATGTTTCTTCTGAGTAGGTAGTAGTATATGTACCTATATTTTTCAGAATTCTGTGACAATAATAATAATAGCATCATGATTCATAATTCCATACATAAATGATTAAAAAATAAATATTATAATTTTAGATGCAGAAGGAGTGGGTAATGAACTTTATAAAGCCTATTTAACAGTAACTATTTTTTTCAATAGTAAATGTTAATAATAGCACATTATTTACCTTTCAAAGCCTGCTATATAAATGATGGAACCTTGTATAAATTCCGAATATTCTTTGTTTGCGTCGCTTGACGCATTGATGCAGATTTACGACAGGGATTATTTCTCATACAGATAAAGATTTTTTCTTTGAAAATGGAAAATAAATAATTATAAATTTAGAAAATGTAGATTTCATAATGTGATATAGCAAAAATATTGCGTTCTATTGTGCAAGCTCACTATGTTGTGTGAATAATAAATTTAATGTACTTACTTAAAATATTCTGTTATATCTTTGTCATCTATGAAAGTGAAATCTTAAAACAAAAAAGCAGAAAAAAAGCCAGTGCATATTTTCTATTTAGAACCAGATATGGCTCAAGTACTAAACGATTATTAACTGCATCTTCACCTGGCAGTACTTGCCACATCGTACATGTTTTTCCCTAACTCATGTTTATAAAAATTTCCAGCAAGCGCACAGTGCACCAAAACTAGCCCTGGTTGGTTTGCCACAAGAGGAACAACATATCTCAACCAGTTCTCCTCAGAGTTCGACCCTCGACATGCCAGAGATTCCATCCCAGAAAGAAGCTGAAGAGGATCGTCTAGCTATAGCAGCTAAAGCACCAGCGAAGACCAAGAGTTACGATCTCCCTCCACCGCCGACGTATGACGAGGCCACAGGCGAAACATAGAAAAAGTTGGCATTCCGATGATAGCACACCTGCTTAAGACACTTGATTAAAATGAGGGTTTCCAAAATGCCTCGCACCAGACGTCAGCACTTAGTCATCAGGTCTAATGCTCTGTTGTCATTTGGTTTAATGTTTGTGTACTTCGGGTCAGTTGTCGAATTCAATCGACTCAAATTCGCAATCTGGTGGGAGAAAGAAATTCTAACACCCTCATTGAAGACTAATGTAAATACACAAAGTATTTTCATTATCACGCTGTTATTAAATGATGAAATTTTCCAATAGTTTTTTGTTGTTTATAATTAAACATTCACATGGAGTGACTCAGTGAGAATATGAAAAAGGAAAAAAAAATGATTTTATAATACTATCAAATTCCGCACCGCTCTCATATCAGTTAAAAATCTTTTTTAAATGATTGTTAAGCCTAAAGTTCTTATTGAGAAACCCTTAAGTTTTCAACACAGACTACCTACAGTCTGTGGCTTTCCAATAACTATGAGAGATACCTAGTATTAAAACTCATGGGTCACCAAATCATAAAACATTGAAAAAGAGATAGAAAAATTAACAATCTGTTTATAATGGCTTTAATTTATTTAAGATTAATTAACGTAGAGCTAATGACTACTTTTGTAAATGTTGTTATATGGTCAAATCCGTAATTCGTCTTATTTGTGTTAGTCCTAATAAATATATTTGTTATTTGTGCCATTTTTTTAATCACAACAGGTTGCAATGTTTTGAATCATAGAGGTAATATTACCTTTTATTAACTTTTCTAAAACAAGAAAGCAGAGATATAATTCTCCCTTTTACATTCCAAAAGATTTCACAGCTTACTATAAAATACAAAATTAGACTATATATTTTTTAATTTCAAAGGAATAATCAGTCGAATTTGGAAAGAATTACTTATACTATGAACGGAATATGACTTTACCTTTCATCATTCATTTAATTTCTTTTCTATTCATATTTTTTTATTCCGAACTTTCATCGTAATTTTTAATTCAGCAATGATTATTTATAATTATTATAATGATATTCATTGTTCTGTAAAATTTCCTTTTTTGTACTTACTTTTCAGGAATCTGTATGCCAATTTCGAATGTTCAGATTTTTTCTTTCCATTCTCATCCTATCATTTGAGATTTATGTCTTACATATTACGTATCAATAACATTAATCATGTTTCTCCGGACATTCTGATTGATCAGTTTTGAGGAAGAACGTCCTGCTTATATTGTTTTTATCAGCTGCTGCATACTTTTGGTCTCTATAACTGAATATGGTGGAGCTCGTTCACGCGTTAGTATCCAGGCATTACCTGAAAAAAATAAGTATTTCAAGTTTATTATATTTGGAATTAAGTCGAACCAGTTCCAACATTTATAAGAATAACCTCAAGCCTAGTGCTTTTTTCTCTAGAGTTGGTTTTGAGAGTCAAAAAGTTTTAATTTT
>JAEMBS010000757.1:0-11931 GCA_018467065.1 Ephestia elutella | reverse complement strand
AATCGACCTGCTGCTACCATTTGTTTGTTTTTACCACAGGTTTTCACACAACACAAACTAATTTTTGGGGCCAGTTACTATACAGCGGCTGTTGTAACTGGCTAATAAATATTACCATAGTATTCTTTCTATGTCTTAGCATTATTGTATTGTAGTGTAGTTTACTTGTATATTTGAATAAACGCAACACTTTATTTTTACGATATTTATACGCCACTTTTGACATTCAACACTTTATTTCGCCTTTTATACGCAACTTTTGACACTAAAACCGAAAAAAAAATCTGGTAATGGATCAGGACTGGATGTCGTCATGCAGACATCTCACGCTGGGGTCATCTTCCGCTAGACCTCAAATACGGGATCTCCTCTATCTTCTTTACGACCACGTTGTCGACGTAAAATACTGGAGTTCCTCCTCAGTATTGTCTCTCGCACCTCTCGTTGTACAATCTGACCATGCTAATTTCTAAATCCTAACTAATATTATAAAAGCGCAAGTGAGTTTGTTGGTTTGTTTGTTTGTTTGTTACCTCTTCACGCTTCATGTACTGAACCAATCTTCCTGAAATTTTGCATACACATAGTTAGAAGTACGGAGAAGGACATAGGGT
This sequence comes from Ephestia elutella, assembly GCA_018467065.1. Classification (NCBI taxonomy): domain Eukaryota; kingdom Metazoa; phylum Arthropoda; class Insecta; order Lepidoptera; family Pyralidae; genus Ephestia; species Ephestia elutella. The sequence continues at coordinate 11,317 of JAEMBS010000757.1, read as the reverse complement.
ACCTTTCATCCCGGGAAAAAGCACTGTTACCGTGGGAAATTCACGCGGGCGAAAGCTAGTATTTTATAAAGTAAAATTAGACCTCCAGCGGCTACCAAAACTGATAATAATATCAGTACGAAGTTGTTTGCACTGAGGTAGCGATCCACATAAATCTAATTTATTATCTCCTCCAGATGCCGCTTGTGCTATAATCACCTCTTCACTCTTGTTAGATTGAGACGCACCCATTTTTCAAAACTTTATTTTTTCTTTCTTCCCGATACACACGCGTAACACAGTTATAAGGTTCAAAGGTAAAGTTTATTTATTTATCCTATGCCCTTTTACGGCGGGGTGTCGAGTCGCGAGCTCGAAGGCAAACCGAGGCAAGGGTCGCCATGTCGGGAGGTAAATGATACTATACAGGTACATGATAGAGTTCTGCAGAATTCTGGGTTTAGAAAGAGCAATCCGAATTTGACCGTCCATTTCACACCTTCGAGCAACAAGGACTTCTGCGCGGAATTCCGTGTTGCTCTATGGTTCACACACAATAAAACATTCATATTAAAGTGTATGTATGACGCCCTGTCCTGCTTAGACTTCATTATATTACACGCGACAACATCGCTCTGGCTACGTGCTCCTACTGCCTGTTCTCTCTCGAAAACGACGATGTCCTCGATTCAGCCCCCGTAGCATGGCTAGCGCGACAACGTTTTTTACCTACGTTTTTGTCGCACTATATGCCCGCGTTATTAATCGCTGCGAGCATGGGTTTAGTCCATAGGTTTAAATTGTACAAACGATCTGTCATTTTATCGTAGGCCGCGATTTTTGTCTCAAGTGCGAGCATGGCTACAAAATGGCTGCCGTCTTTTGAAGATAAATTGTCGACTTTTGACAGCTCTATAGCTTAAATATATCGGTGATTTCCAAGACCCAGATAAAAGGTAAGACGAACAAATACTTCGATTTTATTTAATAAAATAGTCTTAACGATAAGCACTTCGGCTTAAACAGACCCAAGAACTAATGGTAGGTATATACCTACAACATCATCTTATAAGGATTTTCATATAATTTCGAAGCTAACCTCTTAGGAAGAAGAATGGTTTTGTAAACTGAATGTTTTAGTTTTCCTATTTAGTAGGTATATATCATTGGTTTATTAACAGATGTCGAGAGGCTACTTCCGTCAATATTTATCATTTTGAGACGAAAAACATGAAAGAAAAAGGCTAAGGACGGAGGTAAGAGACCTCGCCTATATATGGAGTCTCCCAAGGGAAGAATTTCTAGATATAATTATTCTATACACCTTCGTATGAAAACACCGAAATACAAAACAAATGGTGGATTGGCGAAGAAAACTTTTGAAAAGTAGTGACATAGACAAAAATCATAGACAAATTAATAAAAAACGTCAAAAATTGAATGAAAAGAGTGAACAGTTATGGACACCACTATTTACCGATTCAGTGTTACCACATGTAAATATCTTATATTTCATATTATGGCAATGCCATTTTAAGACGTAGTTTAAAATTTAACCACGGGAGAAATTCTATCGCGCTGTCAACCCATGCTCGACGCATAGATAAAATTGGCGATGGTTTAAAATTTTAACGACCCGCGACTCTTATCTGTCGCGCAAGCCATGCTACGGGGGCAGGTTGACTTTTTATGTGTATAATACGATACTTTAGAAACACAGAAATAAATCAAGGTAGAACGGCGAGGCGAGTGCGTTGCTAAGGAAACGTCCGTGTCAATTTTTGTACAAGCTATACCGTTTAGTTTGAATCTTGAAGCTCTGTTCCCGTGGGAATTCACGCAGGCGAAGTCGCGGGCAAAAGTTAGTACATAAAACAATACGCACGAATAAATACGAACGCACTTCGACCAGATTGCGGACCTCCTTAATAAGGGAGACCTTAGGAGCACCCATAACCGGAGAGCGTGTATGAAGAGAGTGATGAGTGTAGAGGAAGCGAGAGAGAGATCTGTAAGGAACGTAGCAGGTGGAAATCGCTAGTCTCTGCTTACCCTCACGGGAAAAAGGCGTGATAATATGTATCCTATCCTATCCCACTAATCCACACTAATATTATAAATGCGAAAGTGAGTTTGTTGGTTTGGTTGTTTGTTTGTTTGTTTGTTACCTCTTCACGCTTTATCTACTGAACCAATCTTCCTGAAATTTCGCATACACACAGCTGGAAGTACGGAGAAGGACATAGGGTACCTTTCATCCCGGGAAAAAGCACTGTTCTCGTGGGGAAATTCACGCGGGCGAAGCCGCGGGCAAAAGCTAGTAAATCAATAAATACCTCAGAGTGTACGGTGTGCAATTCGACTGGAGCTTGGCCTGTGGCGTGCTTCCTCAGGAACCGTACGCAGCGCACGCGCCGCACGCACTCGCCCGCACTGCCTAGGTCCAGGATGCCCAGGTCGAAGCGGCCGCTGCGTTTCGCTGCAATTACCAAAATATCACATCAAAACTTTGCAAGACGACATAGACTAATTCTTACCTGAGTGGCCACAACTTGCAGTGCAAGAACAAGCTTTTCTTTTCTTATTTAAGAGCTGTGCTCTTGTATACGCCACACCTCAATTTAATTATTTATATTTTATTTCACAAATATTTCGGAAGAACAAGCCAATTGTTAAAAAATAAAAAACACGACTGCAGATTCACAGCCTAGATAACACTCTAAAAATACCTCTCACATCAAAATCTGTTTAGCCGTTCAGGATTTTGGTGGAATAAAAAAAACTTACATACATATAAACTACTACGTACAGAAAGGAAGCTCCCTGCTCCCGCAATATGGCGTACCCCGCACTTCTCGCCCGTTTGTTTGCGGATTAGGATGCTATGACTATAAACACGCACACATTGACGGGTTATTGACGTGTTCACGGATGTACAGTTTCATTTGTAGTAGTAGTAGGTATATATGACGCCCCGTTTCTATGAAGCCCTCTCTATGGTAGCAGTATATAATGCCGTTTCTATGAAGTGCCCTTGTACGGTATAGACCGCACAATGTAGCTTATTGCTAACGCAGCGCTCTGTTCTACATTTAACTATAACTAAACGTGTAACTACTAATTTTTACTTAAGTCAGTTCTCAACAACTACCATAACTTCAAGATCCTGTCAGCAGCTCAGCATCCTCAAACTCTCCTCAACTTACACATCTACAACTACAAACTCCAACATCCCTCCCAACTCGTGAACGGGTGTTGCCAGGGGATCCTGCTTCGATCCTGATTCGAATTTTATTTTTTATTTTTTGTTCTTAATCAATTCATTGTGGTTACTTGATCACAAACATAACATGTTTTATTATATTTTTTTCTTATATTTTATTTTAAACTGTACACAATCTAGTGTATATTTATAGTTAACAAATAGCCCCTCTGGCATGTTAGGCGACCAAGACTGTTTCATGAGTTTCTTTCGGCATTTCTTCTCAGCAGTGGTCGTTCCGAAATGCTAGTAGTTTGTAGCTTTGAGACATAATATATTATGATTAAATAATAAGTTATCGACGTGAATAAGAGCCTTCTTTGAAGGCCAAGTTTCAATAAAATTCTTGACTTTGACTTATTTTTTGACTCCTGTGCCACAACATTACCTTGCTCCATAACAGCGGCAAGCGTATCAGTGAAATACTTGAACAGCCGGTTCTGAAGCTCCACCGGCATTCCGAGTATCCTGTTCAGGAACTTGGACATGTTGTTGTAGTCCTGGGGACAAAGGGCACGTGACAATTCAATTCAATTCAAAACATTTATTGCAATTCATATTATACAACAGGGGGTCTAAAAAGGCTACTTTGACAAATCAAAATATGATTCATTTCTCGTTTCCTAAATATTTAAAAATGAACCTTTTAAATGGTATCATAAAGTTCATTTTTAAATATTTATCAAATGACAAATGGATCATATTCCGATTCATAAAAGTGGCCGTTTTAGACCCTCAGTTCTCTTTATACGATAATTTTATTAATTAATTTAGTATTGATGCCAACAATTTAGAAAGCCAAACGAACCAAAGGCTATCGCCTTCAAATATTCCGCCAGATGTCAGCACCTACAAGTGAGGGCAGACATCTGTCAGATAGTACAACGCTGTCAATGTCAATGTGCCAAATTCAAAACATCTGTCAGATGGAACAACGCTGTCAAGGTGCCAAATTCAAATTACAGTATTGTACCATTGACATGACCATACTCGCCAGTATAGAAGCGGTGGTGGCCGAGTGGTAGGGAGCCCGCCTGTGGATGCAAAATCCCAGGTTCGAATCCTGCCCGTGCTGCATGAGTTTGTTTACCAATCTGACTCATGTTAGTTTTCATCGACCACCACTTGCTTTCGGTGAAGGAAAACATCGTGAGGAAACCTGCACTCTGGTTGATGACTATCAGCTGGTGTGTGAAATGGAGAAGGCAATGGCAAACCACTCCATTAAAATTGCCAAGAGAGTCGTTGTGTGTGTTTCATTCCATATAATGACCACGACCCTCAGTCATGAGGAAATACGACTAAAGAGACACTTGCCAGTAGCGCCAACTATAGGTCAACACTTTATTGTAATACATTTATAGAAAAGAACATACAAAGTTGTAACAAAAAGTAAATACATAAATGAGCGCAAAGGCGGGCTATCGCAAATGCAATTTCTTCCAGCCAACCTTTAGGTGGAAAGAGATTTAAGTAAAGTCAAAGACAATTTTTTTATTGAAACTTGGCCTTCAAAGAAGGCTCTTTTTCACGTCGATAACTAATTATTTAATCATAATATATTATGTCTCAAAGCTACAAACTACTAGCATTTCGGAACGACCACTGCTGAGAATAAATGCCGAAAGAAACTCATGAAACAGTCTTGGTCGCCTAATATGCCAGAGGGGCTATTTATTAACTTTATACATACACTAGATTGTGTATAGTCAAAAATAAAGTATAAGAAAATAGTACATTATGATACACCAGTCCAAAGTTGGTCATTACGCACAAGAGGCGAGATTGGCGCGCGAGCCGAAGGCGAGCGCGCTAATAAAGCCGAGTGTGCGTAATGACCAAATGGACACGTGTATCATACGACGTTTTTCAACACACTTGTGAGTAAAAAAATTTATGTGGTCCTCACATCTAATTATCGGACAACGATTGCACCCTTTCTTTGTCATTCCTCCACTTTAAATCCGGGACAAAAATTCGTATGCATGCCCGCCAAATACCAGGGTTCTTTTATGGGTATTGAATACTTTCTCCGCCTCCATAGCGGGTTTTAATATCGATTAACGCCATCTAGGGCCAACATTGGATAAATTCTAGTCATATTTATTTAATACATTTTTACATATAAACCCATATCTAATCTCGCGAGGTACCTGCCGCTTATTCTGGTCGCTCCAAAACATTTTTTGGAGCATCTAAACTCAAAAAATAATTTTTAGTTGGCGTTTTTTGGAAAGTTTTATATCGACGAGGTTCTGGGGAAAACCAAAAAATCTTCAAAATCTTTGGGAACACACTTAGCGTTAAGATAGTTGTATAAGGACATTGTCGGCACCCTTTACACGCCGACAAATTATTAGATTATATATATTGACACTTAATTTAAATTTTAAAACTTATACAAATTTATTTTAAATTCGGACTTTATCATTTTAAAGTGACAAACTCAAAATGGCAATGATACGCACCCCAAAGTCAGTGACTTTCAGCACAACGAAGAAAACGCTCACGTACGACAAAGAGGAGACGACCCCCGTCAACACTGACACCCCTCCCCCCCGTGAACCCCGTACTCCTGACTACACTGAATCCCAAAAGCGTGAAAAGAGTAAAGACAACCGTCGAGTGCTTGTGACATCCGCCTAGCCATTACATTGGCGCAATTATGAGACTCTCCGCTACTGAAGGAAGAGTAGCCGCAGGAGCAAGCAGACGGACCAGGAAAGTCAGGACGCAATCTACGAAGTAAGGTTGCACCTAGACGAAATCCTGGAGGAAATTGAAGCAGTGCGCTATCTGGGGAAAGCAGTAAAGGAGTCGGTCAGGGGGAAGATGCGTACCGTAGATGACATGCTGTGCGACATGTCTGAATGGACTGACCCAGAGCATATGACGCCGGGCTACAGGCCGAGCGTCCGCACTCAAACCTCCCCTATCATCCCGGAGGCCTCTGAGGTTAGTGAGGCGGCCACAGTCAAGACTCTGACCGTTCTCATTGAGAAAAATGCAAAAAGCCTGGAAGAGATAAAGGAGATGCTTAATAAACAAGAAGCAACAAGTCGCCCCTCCTACTCGCAGGTTGTAGTAGAAGGCAAAGGAGTGCCACCCCTGATCCGGGCTTCCCTGCACTCAGCATTAGTCACGTCGACGGATGACCAAGAGACGGGAGAAGAGGTCCTCGACCAGATAAAAGCAGAGACGTAGAGGTGCTGGAGGAGGACTGGATCAGGGTGGAAAAAGTACGGAAGGCTAAAGATAGGAAGATAGTTGTCAGCTGCGGCACACTGGAAAGTAGGAAAAGGCTGAAAGAAACCATAGAGAAAAACGAGAAGCTGCGCGTGGAAGTGGTTGAGAATAGGGACCCGCTCCTGATCTTCAAAAATGTCCTGAAGAAAACGCAGAATGAAGTTGTCATGGAGCACATAAAAAAACGAAATAGGAAACTACTAGAGGGGCTTGAGGAACAGGACCTCCGAATGGAGGTCAAGTTTAGGAAACCGGCAAGGAACCAGCTACTCAGCCACGTGGTCATGAGTGTGGCCCTGAAAATGTGGAGGAGGATTGTCGATGCGGGGGTCAGTGCGCATCGACATGATGACGATCCACGTCGAGGACTACTCTCCTGTCGTCCAGGCGCTCCGCAAGCCTCGTGGCGCGCCACAGCAGGAGACACTGTGAGCAAACGACGGAAAAATGCAGCCACTGCGGCGGAGAGCACCGAAGAACGGCATGCCCCGGGTGGCGGGGCGGGGGCGGCCTCATCCTGCCTGAACTGCATAGTTAAAGAGCAAGATGATTGCAAACACAACGCATTTAGCAGCGCTATAATAATCAGGCAGAGGTGGGACGCCCTGGCCAGAGCCAAGGTGGCGTATTGCTGAGGATGCCCACGCTGTGATGATAGCAGCAATAAACCTGAATGTGCATGTTGTCCCGAACCCGGGAATGGCACAGTATTGTAATATTTGATGGTAATCACATTACATATGCAATATCAAACTGGCAGGCCGGGTCCGGAACAGCATACACAAAGTACAGCGGCTGCAGAAGTGGATCTGCATCGGCGGATCGTAAAAATCCAAAAGCTGCAAAGAACACTATGCATCCAAAGTACAGAAAGCTACTCGCATTGGTGTATGTTTAATTAGCCGTCCTATGCCGTGTATGTAATCCTGGATATAACTATATAAGAGTGCGCATCTGCCACCTGTGATTGTCACAGAACTATATTAGAACAGGGCCTATGGCCATACTATAAAATTAGTTAAAGTTAACTAATGAATATACTACATATAAGTACTACACACAAATATATTGTATTATAATTTCCAGCTATAAATTGAGAAAAACGTAAAATAGCAACTAGAGTCGAATATTGTTCTAGATAATACCAATATAGAATTGACAGAAGAGAAACTACTTAAGTATAAAAATTTATTGATTATATATTTAAAAATCTAGTAATAAGATAAAGATTGACCAGCATTCTCAGAAGAAAATTATAAAAGTATCTATAAGCTAAAAAATTGAAATGTATTAAAAGTAAACTAGTAAATTGTAAGTAAATGACGTAACAAAAATAGTAAATTGTATTAAAGGAAACAAAAAATTTGAAAATATTGACATAGAAAAATAATACTAAAACTGATTCATGCAAAAAAGAGAAACTACTTAAGTATAAAAATTTTGTTTTGATTATATTTAAAAAAAAAAAAAATCTAGTAATAAAATTAAGATTGACCAGCATTCTTAGATGACAACTATAAAAGCATCTATAAGCTAAAAAATCTAAATGTATTAAAAGTAAATTAGTAAATTGTAAGTAAATTGAAGAACAAAAATAGTAAATTGTATTAAAAGAAACAAAAAATTTGAAAATATTGACAGAAAAATAATACTTAAAACTGATTCATGCAAAAATAATTATAGAAAATACCACCGTACAAAAAGGCACCTGATTCATGTTGGTGGGTACTGATTATTAAAAAAAATACATACAAGGATGGTAGTGTTAGTATACAGAAATTTTCTTGAAATATTGTTCACATCTATCGGTTACTTTTCAAATTTAAAGCGGATTGTTCTCACTTGATATTATCATTTAAAAAACTCATCTATTAGTCCGGTCATTCTATGTTTTCAGAAAATCTAATTCATAAAGTTTTGAAACTTGATGTGACATATACCTTCGGTTGTGGTGTTCAACGCTCACTACCCTCCCCTGCCCCTCCCCCTGACGCTACCCCCCTTTACTCTGAACTGTGTCCCCTTTACTGGTTTTTTCACTTTTTCTCGAAAAGGCTATTATAGATACGAAAAAATTATGTCAATGACAAAGGATGATCCTTATTAAATTCTTAATAAAATATATTCCATGTCTTATTTTGATAGACTTGACGGTTTACCAGCTAAAAAGTTGTGTTTTGGGGCACATGTTGTGAAAATGTAACCTAAAAGAGAGGGGCATTGGTTGCGGTTTTACTATTATATCTCGAAAAAGACTCAGAATTTCGAAAACTTAGTGCTATTAAAAGTTTTAGAACATTAAATTCTACGTTTAATGGGACTAAATACATATATTTTAGACCACTCGGTCCAATACTAGTGCTCAACGAAATTGCACAAATCCCACAGATATTGTAAATGTGAAAATTTAGATGTATGTTTGATACTCAACTACGCAAAATCTACTGGACGGATTTCGATGAAATTTGGTACACGGGTAGAAAAATACCGGGAATAGCACATAGGTACTTTTCATCCCGAAATTCTTACGGGAGTAGGGCCCCGAGGCGCAGCTAATATAGCATTTTTCATAGGTATGGAAAACTTGCTATCCCCCGGGGTTCCGCTCAGTTGGAAAGTTTGGGATAAAATTATCTTTTGTGATTTTTCAAGTCTTTCTCTATTTGTGTACTAAATTTCATCGAGATCCGTCCAGTAGACTTCGTGTGATCGAGTGACAAAAATGTCAAGTTTGTATGGGAATTTTATCATTTATGATAATATATACTAGAAGCGGGCTCCGAGGCTATCGCACCTGTGAGAATTTTAGAAAAAAAGTAGATTATATGCATTTTTAGGTTAAACTCTACTTTGCGTCTCACTCATTTTCGGTCGAAATATGCTCGATAGATTTTGTGTAATTGAGTAACAAAACATACTTTTTTTTTTTACGTTTGGATGTTCTCAGATGTATGTTTGTTATTCAATTACACAAAAATCTACCGGGCATATTTCAACAAAAAAATTGTACACAAGTAGAGTTAAACCTAAAAATGCATATAATCTACTTTTTTTTAAAATTCTCACAGGGAGCGAAAGCCTCGGGGCGCATCTAGTATATTATCATAAAAATGATGAAGTTCCCATACAAACTTGAAATTTTTGGTCACTCAATCACACGAAGTCTACTGGACATATCTCGACGAAGTTTAGTACACAAATAGAGAAAAAGACTTGAAAAATCACATGAAGATAAATTTTTATCCCAAAATTCCCAACTGAGCGGAGCCCCGGGGCGTAGCAAGTTTTCCATACCTATGAAAAATGCTATATTAGCTGCGCTTCGGGGCCCTACTCCCGTAGGAATTTCGGGATAATGAGTACCCTATGTACTATACCTAGTATTTTTCTAGCAGTATATAAAATTTCATTGAAATCCGTCCAGTATATTTTGCGTAGTTGAGGATCAAACATACATCAAAACTTTCGCATTTAAAATATCTGTGGGATTTATGCAATTTCGATGAGCACTAGCATATAGGACAGAGTGGTCCAAAATATATGTATTTAGTCCCATTAAACGTAGAATTTAATGTTCTAAAACTTTTAATAGCACTAAGTTATCGAAATTCTGGGTCTTTTTTGAGATATAACACAAAACTGCAACAATACCCCTCTTTTTAGGTACATTTTCACAACATGTGCCCCAAACACAACTTTTAGCTGGTAAACCGTCAAGTCTATCAAAATAAGACATGGAATATATTTTATTAAGAATTTAATAAGGATCATCCTTGTCTTTGACACCTTTTTCGTATCTATAATAGTTTTCGAGAAAAAGTGTGAAAAAAAACCAGTAAAGGGAACATCACATTTCAGTAGTAAAGGAGGGTAGCGTCAGGGGGGAGGGCAGGGGAGGGTAGTGAGCGTTGAACACCACAACCGAAGGTAGTTATATCACACAAGTTTCCAAAAACTTTATGAATTAGTTTTTCTCTTTTCCCCATACATTGATGACTATTAGAATGACCGGACTATATTGTGTAATAAGCATATAACGTGACAACTCGAATCAAGTACTGTTTCTAAACTACATAGATTGGTTTTTCAACAAAAAATGCAAGTACTGTATGCAAAACTGTAAATCTATGTAATCTATGCAAATAAAATATGCTATTCGGGTTTTTTAAGTCGTCGCCGAAATAGAGGGAACTCCACCGACAAGAAAAACGTTTCTAAATTAAAATGAAATACCGCCATCAAGCTACAGCAGTCATTGTTACACTAGTGCAGGTTTTTTCTACGATTATTTATCTTTGTCAGAATAATTAATGAAAATTTTGATGAAAATGAACAACTCTGGTATTGAAAATCAAGGAATCCTATCCTAACTAATATTATAAATGCGAAAGTGAGTTTGTTTGCTGGTTTGTTTGTTACCTCTTCACGCTGTATCTACTGAACCAATCTTCCTGAAATTTTGCATACACATCGCTGGAAGGCGTACGGAGAAGGGTACCTTTTCATCCCGGGAAAAAGCACTGTTCCTGTGGGGAAACAGAAATTCACGCGGGTGAAGCCGTAAGCCGCGGGCGTAAAAAAGCTAGTCATATATTTCAATTATATCTGCTCACTATTTGACCTGGGCCAATGGCCTCTCACGAGTCTCACGACTTGGTCTGCTGTCTACCCCGGTAAGGGATAAAGACGTGATTCTATGTATGTATGTATTTTCGAGACATGGGGTAAATACAAAAATAATCCTAAAGCAAAGTAATAAGGAATATGGGACAGTAATTACCTTATCTAATGAGAGCACGCCAGGAGCCGCCTCGCTGTTCACGATGAGAC
>JAEMBS010000756.1:0-11942 GCA_018467065.1 Ephestia elutella | reverse complement strand
GTCTAATGTTTGATAACGGTCAGTTCAATAGGAGGTAGTCCACTTAGAGCACTAATCCGAACAGCACAAACGCGAACAGCACAAGACCTTGTCCACGAACAGCACAATTTAATATTTTGGCATGTGCTGTTCGTGGATTCTAATTTTTATTTTATTTTGGTCCACGAACAGCACATACAACTATTATACTTATATTATGTACCTATATTGATTTGTAAATACTCTTGGAACCTAGTGCTGTCTGCTGAATGTGTTCCTTATACAGGCGATATTATTTTTGTTACTAAATGTCGCCTACACGGTAAAAAAGGATTCTTTAATCCAAGATAATATTCTCATATATATGCACTATGCAGTAAAATGTCTTTAGTTAAGATATCATATTGCTTTGAATTTCAAAGTAATATTTAATTAAGTAAATAAAAAATAGATTCAACCAAAATAATATTGGCGATTTATTGAATGTTATAAAATCTTGAATATAGACTATGATTTTCTTCGTTCTAATGATTGGATATTGAAAAAATATTTAAGACAAATCAATTCGTAAACCTAACGAATCGGATGTCTCGTCTTGAACTCTGTTTATCTTAAAGCAAGACAATATATTGTTTCCGATACGAGGCATGTACGTTTATAATCTTAAACTAAAATAACTGGTGTCTTATTTCAATAAGGTTATTACTCTCTTTACAAGCTTTTCCTTTCTTTCAGTCAAGATAGCGGTTCTCTTATTTTAAACTCTTGTTAGACTAAATTAAGGTGACATATTTTCCAACAGAGAAAATGATGTTTTATACTAAGAAAATAAGTGTAACGAACAAAATCTAACATATTTCCGATAAGTGTGTATACGCTTATGCAGAAGAAATTATAATATTGACTGAATATTATATTCGATTGATATGATGTGAAATATGTGTTGCCCTAAACTATTTTTTGTTTTATTTAATAATGTTAATGTTTTAGGCCAAAGTATGACCGGGTTCATATAAAGACTTTATTTTTTAAACCAAACATGCAGTTATATTCGATGAAAAGTGAAGTATTTCAAATAATTATGTATTTTACTTGCCTCAATTGAAACAAATATTCTGTTGAGAACATATTGTCTAAGGCTAAAATTAAATGTGTTCTTAAAGGAAACTGACAAAAGCTCAACTCAATAAAATTTATTATTTAAGGGAAAAATCCAATTAGGTTAGTGCCGTTCAGTATTCCTTACTCAAGCATACTGAACATCGGTTTTCCGTCATATTGGCCACCCGCACCTTGATGTGAGTAACAATATGCCTAGAAAGTCCAGTATATATGAGTAAAGAATTCTGAACGGTGCTACCATAATAGGATTTTTCCCTATCAGTCAATTTCATGGAGTCGAGCACGTAGTCTGCTGCTGAAACATAACAAAAGGTTAAAAGAATATAGATAGATGAACATTGTCAGTTTCCCTTTTAAGCTTAATTTGCGTGTAGGGCTTCAAAAATTGATTTGATAAATAAAAGAGTTTCTATAGCTGAAGTAATTTATTTTTCAAACAATTTATCATATACAATCTAGTCATCCAGGTATACCTACTGCTACATGTTGGCACTACTTTAGTCGTTTGTCCCCGTTGAGTCACCCCAAGATGTATAACGCTGTTATTCAACGAGGATAATTCTCGATGTGTAACAGTGTTTGGTAACAAACACTGTTACACATCGAGAATTATATATTACTAATTGGGGAAAAAAGTTAGTTGCAATGTGTAAACATTGCACACACTAAGAAAACACTGTGACAAAACGGCACTGTATTCTCGTTGGGTAAATAAAAGCATTTCTAAAATTTGTTTTGTACTGTCACTGTAAAATGATAAGTAACTAATTAAGTAAATATACGTTTATTTAATGAAAAAATATCTTTAAAACTTCTAAACAGTTCTTTTGATAACATATATACATTAGTAACTATATAAAAATTATGTAATGATTTTCGACAAGACTACCATTTATGTCAGCAGTTGTTTATTAAAATTTTTTGAGAACAAAACACGTTTCATAACTCATCGGAAATACAGAGTGCCGTTTCGTCACAGTGTAACTTATTGGGAAACGAATTAGTTACAATGTGTAATACTGTTACAAGTCGATACTCACACAAAATATAGATCAAAATTAAAACGACGTTTCGTATTCCCGTTTTCTACTTAATACTGGACAAATTTTTATTATTAGTCTGTTAACAATCAAATTTATAATTCAATGCAATCAAAATTTAGCAAAATGATTTCGCTTTTAAACTTAATAAAAAAAATCAGGCAAAGATCTCTTTCATTACAGATGCTCAAAAAAGAATAAAAATTGGCCCAAAGGTTAAACCTTAATTAATCAAAAAAATGAATATATTTAGAGCCCGATATGATGTTCATTTTCATAGGAATAATGTTAAACAAATCATCTAAACGCAATAAACTAAAACTATTTTCTATTTCTTCAACGACAAAAGATTGATAATGTTTATCATAGTAACAAGTTTTCAATTTTGAAGTATAAAAATAAAAATCAATACAATTTTCCTTATCTACTAACACTTGTTCAATTTTGCAAAAACGAGGTTCACAATTATCATAATCATTTACCAGAATATCACCAATAGAATATTTAATACCATTAAATTTTATCCACTTTACTTTACTATAAGTCGTATTATCGTCATCATGGCCATGTGAAAGAAATTGCACGCCTTTAACTTTACCATGATCTAGACTATCAACTAAACCTTTTTAGACAAAAATCTATAGCAACATTTAAGCTGACATTTGATTGCCAAAGACAAAGGTACATTTTTTGAGTGTTAATTGAATTTGACACGCGTTTCAAATCCAAATGTTTAGATTCATATTTAAAAGTGCTTATTAATATAAGCGGACCCATTTTTGCAATCACATTTGGGTAGTGAGTAATAAAATGATGTTTTGGTTTAAGAGTACCAAATAACTCTATATATCTTTCATGGTGTTCACAAATAAGATTTTTAAATATTGCAAAAGGTCTAAATTGAAAGTTTGTGACATGACAATATTGGTGAGTTCCAACATAGTTAAGTAGTAAAGCCAAATAACATGTTCGTGAGGTATTAGATCACCCACAAGGAATTGAAAATTTCTTACTAAGCACAGCATTTCCGAAGCAGAGAATATGATTGATCCTTGTTGTATATGAGCTTTAGTGACAAAAGGTGGTGGGTTGTTGGATTTGAAATCAAAAATTTTATCCGTTGATTGAGTTGATCGAGAGTGAAAAAGTTTTCTGTAATTAATTTACCTATTAAAAGTGCCATACCATATCGGTGAATGCCTTCACAAAAGTCATGCATTACGTCACAATATAAGTTCTTATAGACATGAAATTCTCTGACATCATTCCAGATACACAACTCTTTAATACCCCTGCGATTAGTGACATCGTCTTCGTAATTGACTAGTTTACGGTTAAGATTTTGATTATCAGAGAGTTGTGTTTGGCATTGTTGTTTAGTCAAAAGGCAAAACCTACAATAATTCAAGGAAGCAAAACTTTCATTAAATCCCATTAAACCATGAATACCCAAGTTATCTCCAGAAATGCAAGCTAAAGTAAACTTCAATGTCTTAATAGCCCCGTTGACGTTTATTTTAATACCGTCATCATAAAGCGAATTTAACTCACTAATCAACATTTCAAAAATGGATCTGTTTCCATATAGTATTCGGTCTTTACTGTAAAACAAAGTTGCTAAAAATATGTTTTCTAACCTACTGGCATATTCTGGTGGTAAGGAAGCTATTGAAAAATACACGGCACCTATTTTGTTTTTTCCTGCGTGACTACCCAAAGGATTACCTGTTTCAAGATCGTCAAAATAGATGATTATGGGAATGTGATCTTTTTGAGCTAAGGCTTGCCACATTTTTCCTTGTACAACATTTCTTATAACACCTTTTTCATCAGTCAACTCTTTTTGGTATTTAATAATTGTATCATATACGCCTGGCAACTCGAAAAATAATCGCAGATTTTCTTTGATTGGTATAAAACATAACTTTTTATCTTTAAAACTCATGATTGTAGTATTACTGATATTTGTTTTTTCTTGACTTGAACCAATAACTTTTAAAACTGGTTTTACATATTTATCTGATCTTTCAAAATGTTGTAGTCTTTTATATTCGGTATCAACGTGTGTGAAACAATTAGTCAATAAGTCAAGTTCATATGTAATGTCACTTTTTTGTGTCATTACTGACTTTAGATTAAAAACAATATCTATAATCATTTTCTTTACAGTTATTGTTATCTCTTGTACAGACAATCTAGTTAAGTTTAGCCTGTCATATAATTTTGCAACAAAAGCATTTATTAACTGTCTTAGTGACGATTCAAAGTCCGCTTCTTCAAACCTATCTGAATCTTTAGTTTTTGGTATATTTTCATTATTCAATGTACTAGTATTTGGTATTTTTTCATCATTCAATGTACTACTACTAACATTGTCTAAAGATATGTTGGAAGTACGAGAACATTTGTCAAAAGTCGTCAAATTTACGTCTTTTTTACTGATATGGTCTAATTGGAAGTGACGTTTTAGAGAACGTTTTATGTTAAAAACTCTATCACAGCCTACACTAGGGCAAGGATAATAATTAGCGTTTTTATAACATAATTTCAAGTGAAAACAATACTTCTGAAGGTCATCAAAAATATCACAACATTTTACACATTTCATGATGAGAAATTGTATTATAAGAAGTATGTTGTACTGGAATGTCAGTGATTAATGCAAATAATTAAATATTTATAGCTAAAATATCAGCAATGTATGGAACTGGAGTATCAAATTTGGTATAAATATTATAGACACACTGCTGAATTATCAGATGAATATGACCACTCGGTTTTGGATAACGCGCATTTAAAACATGATATGATTTGAAAAGAATGTCAAAAGCTTCTGTTACGGATTCAAAAGTATACCTAATTTTATCTATAACAATATAGGCTTGATAAACTTTTTGCAGCGATCCGAGTAGAATGACGTAAGGTTGGACTTGTAATTTTCTTTTTGCAGCTCTATCGATCTGCCTCTGTACAGCACAATCAATATCCCCAGGATTCTGAAAAAAATATGAACAATTTTGTCCCTGATTGCACTTTTCATGTTGTGGGTTTGCGATCCCAATGCTAGGAAGATTGTATTTTTTTTGTAACGCTATGCTGCCCGTACAGACTTATTTGCTCCCGTTGTGTCACACCAAGACTGCTACACATCAGGAACAGTGTTACACATTGCAACTTATTCTTTTCCCAATGTGTAACACTGTGACCAAACGGCACTCTGCATTCCCATTGAGTAACAGTAATACTCTCCTCCGGCGAAGCAGTAAGGTCGACGTAGCGACCAACTGTGTGCCGTTCGGACACAGTGTTACATATTGGGATAAGAGATAGTATCTATTTGTAACACTGTTACACATCGAGATTTTTTTTCCCTGATATGTAGCAGTGTTACACATCTTAGTATTACACAATGGAAACAAACAGACTCAGCATTTTTCCCTTAGTCCGCTCTTATAAACTGTGTCATAGTGTAAGAATTACCTAAAAATCTCCTTAGTGACCGGGCGAGCGAGGTCCGCAATTAAGGGGATCCCATGGGTTAAGTATAACAATATTTTATTGATGAGGGCGCCACTTAGCGTCTGGGATCCCCTTCGGTTGAAAGGACATTTGTAATATTAGTACATTGGAATTGGAAGTATGGATTTCGGCTGAGAGAGAGAGAGATGGATTTTAAAAATGTGATAGCGAGGTAGCTTACAATTTCATTAACTGTAAGTTACCTTTTTATTAACTGTCATGTGTTGTTTGAAAGAAAAATTTACCTCACCTCCACTATGATCATAATACTGTCCAAACATTCTTGAGTTGAAAACTTTCCAGTTTTAGACACACGCCCTTTTGGTGGAGCAACATTGACAAGTAATGTCAATTCCGTGGGTAATGTATCTGTAAAAATAAATTTCTTAATTGATGGAAAATTTTATTTATTTTAATTTAGTAAGTATATTAGTTCCGCTTCTGTTGGTCGTATTGTGACGAAAAATTATTTTTGTTTTTGACCGTCCATTTATCGGCGAAGGCTATAAGACCAAGGGTACGACCAACAGAAGCGGAGCATTAATGAAAAATGTTGCAAAACGGGAAATACATTGTATTTTTAGTAAGTTTCTCATTTTACTCAAATTAACGCGGGTAAAACAAAAACGCGGGTTAGGTGAAACAGCGGGGCACAGCTAGTAGCTTACAAATTATAAGTTTACAACATTCTCAAAAAGTGATCATTCTGTGAAATGCACATTTTGCAAAATGCACATTCTGCGTCAGATACACTTGAATGACTAATGAAGGAATAACTTGACTACCTACCTTCAATGTCATTGGAATTTATTGAAATGAGCAAATCTTTCTTATGTTCATCTGTATTTATTTCTTCTTGTTTTAATTGAATAAGATTATGCATGAATATTTTCCAACATTCTCGAAAGCGATTTATTTTATCAGGATACAATATTGCAAAATCATCGTTTATCTGAAAAAAATTTTTTTTAAAAATAAATAACAAAAGTACACCGGAGAAATGGCAACCAATTAACCTTACATGCACTGCACATTGCACAAACGAGCATGGTGAGCAACATAATTTAACAACACTGCTTGTAAGTACCTATAGCCACATGTGTATTTTGCCTTTACATAGTATCACTATCATATTGTAAGAGTATAAACCAAACCAATTTACAGATCATTGTTAGTAAGTACCTGTTTTTCCTTTAGACAAAACCAAACTCTTTGCTAATTAAAACATAACAAAGCCAAACAAAAAAATATGCATACCCAAATCATAGGAGATAAATACCATTAATTTTTAATAATAAAATCATGTTAATAATAAATGCCAAACATCCCCAAGCATAATATTTACATTTTAAATCCTAAAAATACCTTACTATGGTGTTCAGCTGTGATGACAAGATCTGCTCAAACCTATGTGATAATAAATCTATTTGTAATGCATATAAATATTCAGCATTCGGATTTACCTTATAATGTCATGTTATTCAGACGTTGTTAAGACTTTATTTCACTTACCAATTCAGCTCCAGCTGGTATCTGTAAAACCTTCCACTTTGTTATAAAATCATGGACGTCAGTATATTCCAACTCGTGGCGAATTTGTGCAGTCTTGTTCCATTTTGATTTTATTTCTGACCAATGAACCATGTCATTATTATTATTAAGCCATTCTATATCGTCTTCATGTGTACCTGAAAATAATGATTTTATACTGTTTGTTGTTGAGTCATCCTAGCTTATACTTTTACTGCTAATGGCACAATTTATTTTCTCTAAAAACTTCATAAATTGACTGTAATTATTTAAGTTTCTTAAATTGTGAATAAATTGATAAATACAGTTTGCAGCATCTCTCTCTCTCAGCCGAAAGACGTCCACTGCTGGACAAAGGCCTCCCCCAAGGATTTCCACAACAACCGGTCCTGAAGCATACAAGGTATTAACCTGTATGAACCAATTGAATGAAGTAAAGAGCCTCCTTTTTTTCAAAGTCTCTTTAAAAGCAAACAATAGCATAAACAAGACAAAAGAAATTTAAAATAATACATACTTAATAGATTATCAATTTTTTGTTTTTTTACAGGGACATCTGACTCTGTCCCTCGCTTTGTTTCGTTACTAAGAAATAAAAAATTTCGAACTTTGTCGACCAGTTTTCCTCTAGCTGCAATAGATTTTCCTGACCCTGAAAGACTTTTTCTTACTGGCCTGGTAAAATATGTACCAGGACACTCTTTAGGGAATAAAGTAATAATTTTTCCAGTTAATATATTGTAGTCATCATAAGTGAGTCGCCTGTAAAAGATAATTATATCAATAACCATTTAATTACACACGCAGTTAACTGGCTGTATAATCTGGCTGGCAATCAATACTCACTTATTTATTATAAATGTAAATAAATGCCTGATGATAATATCTGTTAACCTATTTTTCCTTTTTGTATCCAGTTTGTTATTTGTAGTATAAAAATTCAGTATACTTTTTCCAGTCGGTGAAGTTTCTAATAATGTTTTAAGGTCAAAGTCTGGAAAACTCTGGTTGACACTTGTTGAAGGAAACAAGTCGCTAATTGATATACTAAGGTCACCATTCTCTTCAGCTATGAGTGTACTTATACTTGCAACGGAGTCGCTATCATCACATGACACAGTGACAGTGGAGGCCTAAAATTTAATAATTAAATATACACTAGATGAACATATCAAAGAAAAAAAAATCTAGTTTAAGTATGTATTTTCTTTCATCTACAAACCTTTGATTCTAAATATTCATTTATTTTCTTTGTTAGTTTTAGCCTATTGCCTAAATGTGGGCAAATTTCTTTTATATGATCTTGAGTCAGTTGATCTAAATTATCAATGGTAATGCCATTACCTGAAAGCACAACATCAAAATTCCTTGTAAGTAGGTACCTACACTAACAGGTTTAAGATTAACTATCTTAAGGAACAAGTAAATTTATTAATAATTGTGACAATTTATATACCCATCTAATTTTGCCCCATAACTGTTATGTATGTACACACTGAGCCAAGGAAGGAATGGGTTTCTTATTTTTAGCAATAGCATACTGTGTAATTCTACACCGGAAAGAGACAAGTAGGTATAGCCACTGAATATCATTTGTGGGCTCAGTGTGTAGGTACCCAACATAAACAAATCTAACGACGACGGCTCTCAAGCTATAATCCAACCAGCCCACAGATCCAGCCGTATGGGCTGTACTGTATGTAGGGCGTGCCATAACATAAAAAAATATCACTTTCTTTGCAGTTGGGTAAAAAAGGCTAACTGTACCTATATTGAGCCATGTTTAAATTTAAACATACAATTGACAAACAATATAGTTACGTTGTATTCTATGTTTTAATTAAACAAAACAGAAATTTACCTACACTAAAATTCATAATCGTGCGTCACAGGTACCTACCTACATAGCGGGCAGGCAACTAAACCTTACTTTTTATACCTACCTAACTACCTACTTTGTGACTTTTTAGAGATAATAAGTAGATACTTATATCATGAAATCTGAGCATCAATTTTAAGAAAGTAGTTATGGTACTCACTGCGGAAGGCTTCCACGACGTCTTCGGGAATTCCCCATTCCGTTAAAAGTAATAATAAATTTTTATTTTCACCTTCCATAATAAGGACGTACGTACGACGTATTCTATTATAATAGCCGATAATATTCAATTATAACTTAATTACCTAAGTTTTAATCCTTGTAATGAGCGCGAGCGAGCACACACTCCGCAATGCATGCACCACACAAACAAAATGGCCGGGCCGCAGGAAGGAAGGGAAGGAAGTACCTACGTTGGATTCGGTTGGGAGAGGGATGCGCCATGCCATGTATGAATATCGATGTAACGATCGATACCTATTCAATTCATAGACACAGACAGTTTACCTGTAGATATCTTGATTTGTATAATAAATGTGGATGTTTATCATATTTATCTGTATTTGTTATAAAATATAAAATGATATAGATACTAGCTGATGCCCGCGACTTCGTCCGCGTAACTCATGCCTTGAGTTCATTTCTTTTTTAATGAATCGATTTTGATGAAAAAACTCTTTGCTGAGTAAAAACAAAGCAATTGGTGAAAGTTTTAAGTAACTCGGTTTAGTATTTTCGGAGATAAGCGTGATCATACATACAGACAGACAGGCAAAAAATTAAAAAAAAAATTTTTGCTTTCTTTTATTCTTCAGTCAAATATTAAATTAATATTGTCTTCTATTAATGTTGTATTAAATATTGTCTGATTTCTGTCTGTCTGGATGAAGAGTTGTTGGCGGGAATCCGTGAGATACGTTTTGAACTGTTCCATTTACTATTTTATTTTATTGAATTTTTATTGATAGTGAGTTCTGGTTCGTAAAGTGGTGTTCTTTTGCGACACAAAACGTCAGGCAAGTGAATATTATACTTAATTTTCAGAAAAATAAAATGGTGTATGGGTCAATCGTAAAAAGGAGGTGTTCTGTGATTATTCGGCGCGATTATTTGACTTACTATACTTAGCGACCGAGTACTCGCAGCTAAAAAGCGAGCTGAGCGAGATAGGTAGTAGTAGGTAGTTAATAAAACAACTAAAGGTGTAGGTAGGTAATAACTAGGTTAAGGTAGGTTTATTAGGTACTTCTTCACGGGTCACTTCAAGGACATTTTTTATGAAATTTGGTACGGTGGTAGCTGATACCTTGGATTAAAACATAGGGTACTTTTTATCCCGAAAAGTACGCGATTCCTGTATGATTTGGTCAAAAAGTCTGATAGTCAATGGCGCTTTATAAAGTAGAATAGCGCTGTTGTGCATAAAATTATAAAACAATAAAATAATAATAATAAATTTACTCACCGGTTGAATAATACTCTTACTCATATCATGAACCGCGGGTAACACCGCGGGTGCAGCTAGTTGATAAATATAACTAACAAAGAAATGTCTGTGGATGGATGTCATGTCATACATCGAGTACCTATCGATTGGTATGCACGCATTCGTTAGGTAGAAGCACAGGTAGAAGTTATCCTGAATAATACTTTGGTTTTTTCCAGCCAACTAAGGCTGGTAACTTATAAAAAATGCATCTTCTCTGTTGGCATTGGCATATTGATATTTTTTCTTTGATATCGGTGCTTCTTGTATGGGATTTGTAGGTAGGTATTGGTTTTGTATTTCTATACGTAATATCGATATATTACAATGATATCGATATTACTTATTCTATCCGAACGGCAAAACGGCAATACAATCACATAGTTTCAAGAAACAAAAACGGTTAAGCTGAGACCATCAAGAGATTAGATGAATATTTTATCGACTCCTTTCAATATTTATCAGTTTCCATCCAAGAAAACTAGTATGTTTGAGTGAAGAAGAATTTTTACTTGAATTACGTACAACATTTGTACGTATTTACTTATTTCAAGTAAATTTTTATTTGTAACAAAATTCTGTGATGTAGGTAAATGACATGGTACAAACTTTTGAACGAAAGTATACAGTGTTTTATGTTAAAGATATCGTGTATTCCAATAAAGAAGATTGCTTTATTTGAACCTAGAGAACCATTTTCTTGAAGTAAAGTAATATTGCATTGTCATACCATTCCATTAGTTCCATTGGAATGTATCGCTCATTTAGATTGAAGATTACAAAATATTTGATTGGGCTTGATATGTTTTTTAAACAAGCAAATTTGACAGTTGAAACAAGAATTTGAGTTATTTTTAGGCAAGGAAGATTTATACTATTGGAGCAATGAAATTTGCATTAAGTTAAAATAATATTGTTGAATTAAAGTAAGAAGTTGATGGATTCAATTCAATTTAACATAAATGTATTTTAAGACTTTTATCTTTGACTTAAAGAAATATGTTTAAAACAATATATTTTCTTAACTGAATAAAATCTCCAGACTCTTTTTTTTCCGTGTAAGCGCGATTTGCATAAAATAGCGCACTTGGACAGCTAAGATAATAGGGTCGAATTTGCAATGATTTTAGATAGATGTGCGATCGACGTTAGTCTGGTGACCATCTGATCATTAATTCTGTGATCAGTCGATTTCATCGACCACTAACTACCGCATTGGGATTGGAACCAGCATCTATTGGACGCAAATCAAGCGTAAAGCCAACGTGACAACAACTGGATTAAAGAAAACTAGATATAGCTTAAAGTAGTCATTTTGAAAAAGTTTGCTTTTAGCCTGACTATTTCCTATGAGTCGTACGACAAGGGCTGAATGCAGACAAGGGAG
>JAEMBS010000755.1:0-12000 GCA_018467065.1 Ephestia elutella | reverse complement strand
GAGATGGATACATACATATTATGCGCCATTTTCCCGTGGGCGCCCGGGCGTAGGCAGAGACTAGCGTTTTCCATCCGTACAGATCTCTCTCGCTTCGTCTACACTCATCTCTCCTTTAATAACTACTCGTCGATTATGGATGCTCCTAATATCTCCCTTTTTAAGTAGGTCCGTAATCTGATCGTAGTGCGTGTAAA
This sequence comes from Ephestia elutella, assembly GCA_018467065.1. Lineage (NCBI taxonomy): Eukaryota > Metazoa > Arthropoda > Insecta > Lepidoptera > Pyralidae > Ephestia > Ephestia elutella. The sequence goes on along the minus strand of JAEMBS010000755.1, from coordinate 11,803 downwards.
TGTATGTATTAAATATATTGGTTTTCTTCGTTCGCTTCGGTCCATTGATTTTCATACCATTTTTGTGTAAAGATCAATTTCATTGTGTTCAAGAAATAAATTGATGTCTGATTAAGACTATTAAAACTTCATCAAGTCTATATCGGTACGATACTCACATAATAAGCACGCCTAAGTAAGTTTTTACTAAAAATTCACACGACTCAAACTCAACACGTGGTAACTGCATTGGTAACTGGCATGTCTAATTGGTCTAAACTGCCAAATGGCCAATTCACGCTTGCATCTTACCATGTTAAAGTGGGGTCTGGCGAATACGTCGACTGTAGCTAGAGTTTACAGCACACCGATTATCACGAGACCGCCTTTAAGCCGCAAGAGTCTGCAGCACGCGACTACACTGAGTTGTAGTGATAATGTGTGTGATATATCTGTCTCTTTTTAGCACAGCATTTAGTGCATATGAAGAAAGAGTACATCCAATATGTCAACAGTTCAACTTATAGCGGCGTTAATCAAAGTGCTGCAGGGTGCTGTCGAGTGTAGCTGGTCGCTGCGACCGGCGGCACCTTCAGCACCTTGCAGCACCTTGATAGACGCCGGCTTAGGGATGTATGCAAACACGAAAACAAAACATCGATATATTGTCGTGTATAAAAAATAAAAAAATAAAAGTGTATGTTGGGCGGGTGTGCGCAGGGGTCTCCAACTATTTGAAGCGAAGACGGGCAATATCCCTGCGCAGTGCGATTATACACGAACACTTACTTTAGAGAGAGCCGGATGTAATGCTCAGGATAGAGCCTCGTACTTTTGAAGTACAAGGACCTCTTGTCTATTAAGCCTTAAGTTCTGGGAGTCACGGGCAGGGTGATATCATTAATACAATATGGTTGGGATAGAATATAGCATTTTATTCCATAAACACACTAGCCGCTGAGGGCGGGCACATGTTATACTAATACCAAAATCTGATAAGTCTTTGTCGCAATTAAAAGTTAAAATTAACATAAACCAAATATAAGGTACCTGGCCAGGTCCGTACACAAAACGTCTGTGCGCACTTAGAACGTTGTCCCGTTCACCATTACGATCCGTTGGGTTCGAGCACTGGTGCTGGTCGCGTCATCAAAGAGGCACGGCGCTCCTGCGACGCTCCGTTGTATGCGAGATAGTAGACGCTGGCTGGACCTTCCGAGATTTGCGCTGAGCCACTACAGGGACATCGGATCGGGGGCGGCGATGCGGCCTTTGGAAATAAGGTTAGGATCCGTGTGTTGCACCTTGGGGTCGCCGACGACGGGGCCTGCGCCGTGGCATGCGGTCCACGGTCCGGGAGAACCGCACCCTCTGGTGATGGGAGGACACTCCAGGAAGCGTCGATTCATGTGGCCGGGCGGGCACGTGGATTTCAACAGCTCATGTTCCCGACAACTTCGTGGCGGCGAATATCCCCTGTGTCCTTGCGCGTATCGCGGATTTTAAAGCTAAAGGTTAAACTATAGTCCCATGACGGGAAGCCGAGGGCGGCGAAAGTGAAAAAACCCCAAAAATTTAATGATTTTGCTCAAGCCATGTTAGTCGTGGCGCCTGTCCAGGAAGAGAGCGAATCGACTCGACTCGATTTGACATTCCATTTTGTCGCGCTCCGTTTCGCTTAATTCGAACGCACATCAAACCAACTTTTAAATATTCTTTAAAAGAACTAATGTTTAAATAAGGTATCTATTCGTTGAATATTATAATAATCTAAGTCGACGATATTAAAGGAGAATAATTAAAATTCTACAACAATCCTACCATGATTTCTTATTTTTTTATGATAAGAAAGGTTTGTTAGGACCCGAGGCGGAACGTGTGTCACTAGCTGTCAATGTCAGACGTCCAACTCTGTAGATCTCAGTTGACAGTCTAATCTAATCGTGGAATGTTTTGTTATGAATGTTTAGTTTTCAATATAGTTCCGTAAGTACACAAAATCACGTCGAGTTATTGCTACCAATGGTTTCGGCGTGACTCAAAGAACGTTTTGATGTGCGGGTCTCCCTGTTTTCTTAATAAGTATTGTAAAAACAACATATGAAATTTGTGTACCGGTGTGTCACTTTCCCATTCAATTTGTCTGGAGACTAATGGATTTGAATGCCTGCTATTGTGGTGAGTCGAGAGCCTATCATGCAGGTAATACGCCATAGGAATAGTATCCCAATATATCAACTAATTCACCTAAAATATGACATGCAAAGTTGACCAGTTAGAAGTTCAAAATAGTTCTGTAGTTATCACTACAATACCCCCCTTTTCGGCAAAGAGGTTAAGTCGTACTTAGCCGAAACAGCCGGGGTAACCGGACAAAACATTCACCTATCCTACGGCAATATATTTTTAAATATAAAACTATCAGCTATATATGAAACTAACTCATGCTATTTCATATATTAAACTAAAATGTATGTTCTAGAGTTCTAAAACTAACTCAATTTATGTTGAGTGTCAGGAATACAGCGTCTGGCCAGACCGCTGCAATTCCCCTGCATTAAAAAAATCATACTTGGATTTCTAATGAGATAATCGCAAGTAGCATACTAATAATAAAGAATTATCTAAAGTAATATAGTTCTTACTTATGTATAATAAGAAAAACTATTTGAGATTTAATTAAGTATAGTAATCTAGCATTCCCACATAATTTACTAGTTAGTAATTAAATTGTAAACCTAATAAAGTCTTTAAACTAATGGAGAGCTCTCACATAAATTGAAGTTTAAAATGTATAGCCGTTGGGCTGACATTGTATAAGGAAAAAAACTTATTTTCCTTTTTTTCTCAAAAATTAAGGAGTATTAATCCATATCCTTATGTTTACTCTGGCGCCTAGAGTGTGTAGTTACAAAAGAAATTGGTTTTCATGAAAACGCTTGACAAAAAAATTTCACATGTGAGTCATGTCATATGTGAAAAATGAGGCCTCTAATTGGTTATACCAATCCAAAATAACAAAGTTCAAGATAAGAAAGTTGCTAGCTAGGGGACACACCTTGTGAGACTTTTATTATGTCCTTGACATGATATTTTCCAACTTTACCGGTTTCTATCTCCTGAAGGTCGTAAACAACATCCGAATGCTTCCTGACAACTTTACATCACAAAGCGCGGTGCTAGTTTAGCGGAGAAGAAGTGAGCTGAATGACTGGTCATTTGAAGGTATTAACGAATTTGGAATGCCGCCTCTTTTCGGCAACATGCCATCCGTCATTATCTCCCGACCTTTAGCTAACAAAAATGGTGTGTGCCCGGTGGCAACATTAATAATGCTATTCAAAGATAGCTACCACTAAGTAAGTTAGAAAAACATTTCAGTACTTTATTTTCTGAAGTGTTTCGACTACGCCTAAAATCATCAATTCTAAGAAAAAAATCTGTGACGTCTGAGTCACCAGAAAATTTTAAATTCCACGACCTCAAATGGTCCTCCTTTAATAGGTATGTGAATAACGCGTTCATCATCTTCCCTAGTCTCCGTAACATTGGTAGTCCTACCCATTGAGTTGGCTTGACGTACTAAACCGGGAGCTCCTAGTTGAGACAATGTGGGTTGTAACGCTTTAAGTGTGGAAGGGCCGGGTGGGTGGGTGTCAATTGCACCTCCCGCGGTCGTGTATTAACAAATGAGGAAGTAGTAGTGGTAGGTGGTTTGTTTGCCTCCCCACTTACTTCGTGATATTGCTCTTCCCTTTCGCCGTCCGACATGTTGACAAAAATGTGAGGTTATATGTGTCAGGGTATGTAATAGGTTATAATAATTGATAAATTTCTAAATAGATACAGGTTACTCCCTGTCAATAAAAATAAATTAGCTCTCAAATTGAGATTAAATAGGAATTATGGCTGAGCGCTATGCTTTTTATTCATAGCGAAGCCCAAATAAAATATTAATTATTATATTATTAATTATAATATTATTTAGTAATATTATAATAATTACTATGGATTGTATTAAATGTATGCTTACAACCCTGTCGCATATAAACCTAACAAACACTAAAGTATAATAACTTTACAGTCAATGATATCACCAAAATTTCAAGATAACAAGTGAACGAGTTTAAAAAATTTAAAAACTATTTTTTAGAAAAAACTGCCACTCTCACAGGACTCAAAGGCTCAAAAATATAGTAGTTCGGGCGCCATTGTCGTGTATAAAAAATAAAAAAAATAAAAAGTGTATGTTGGTGCTGTGTGCGCAGGGGTCCCCAACTATTTGAAGCGAAGACGGGCAATATCCCTGCGCAGTGCGATTATACACGAACACTTACTTTAGAGAGAGCCGGATGTAATGCTCAGGATAGAGCCTCGTACTTTTGAAGTACAAGGACCTCTTGTCTAGTAAGCCTTAAGTTCTGGGAGTCATGGGCAGGGTGATATCATTAATACAATATGGTTGGGATAGAATATAGCATTTTATTCCATAAACACACTAGCCGCTGAGGGCGGGCACATGTTATACTAATACCAAAATCTGATAAGTCTTTGTCGCAATTAAAAGTTAAAATTAACATAAACCAAATATAAGGTACCTGGCCAGGTCCGTACACAAAACGTCTGTGCGCACTTAGAACGTTGTCCCGTTCACCATTACGATCCGTTGGGTTCGAGCACTGGTGCTGGTCGCGTCATCAAAGAGGCACGGCGCTCCTGCGACGCTCCGTTGTATGCGAGATAGTAGACGCTGGCTGGACCTCCCGAGATTTGCGCTGAGCCACTACAGGGACATCGGATCGGGGGCGGCGATGCGGCCTTTGGAAATAAGGTTAGGATCCGTGTGTTGCGCCTTGGGGTCGCCGACGACGGGGCCTGCGCCGTGGCATGCGGTCCACGGTCCGGGGAAACCGCACCCTCTGGCGATGGGGGGACACTCCAGGAAGCGTCGATTCATGTGGCCGGGCGGGCACGTGGATTTCAACAGCTCATGTTCCCGACAACTTCGTGGCGGCGAATATCCCCTGTGTCCTTGCGCGTATCGCGGATTTTAAAGCTAAAGGTTAAACTATAGTCCCATGACGGGAAGCCGAGGGCGGCGAAAGTGAAAAAACCCCAAAAATTTAATGATTTTGCTCAAGCCATGTTAGTCGTGGCGCCTGTCCCAGGAAGAGAGCGAATCGACTCGACTCGATTTGACATTCCATTTTGTCGCGCTCCGTTTCGCTTAATTCGAACGCACATCAAACCAACTTTTAAATATTCTTTAAAAGAACTAATGTTTAAATAAGGTATCTATTCGTTGAATATTATAATAATCTAAGTCGACGATATTAAAGGAGAATAATTAAAATTCTACAACAATCCTACCATGATTTCTTATTTTTTTACGATAAGAAAGGTTTGTTAGGACCCGAAACGGAACGTGTGTCACTAGCTGTCAATGTCAGACGTCCAACTCTGTAGATCTCAGTTGACAGTCTAATCTAATCGTGGAATGTTTTGTTATGAATGTTTAGTTTTCAATATAGTTCCGTAAGTACACAAAATCGCGTCGAGTTATTGCTACCAATGGTTTCGGCGTGACTCAAAGAACGTTTTGATGTGCGGGTCTCCCTGTTTTCTTAATAAGTATTGTAAAAACAACATATGAAATTTGTGTACCGATGTGTCACTTTCCCATTCAATTTGTCTGGAGACTAATGGATTTGAATGCCTGCTATTGTGGTGAGTCGAGAGCCTATCATGCAGGTAATACGCCACAGGAATAGTATCCCAATATATCAACTAATTCACCTAAAATATGACATGCAAAGTAGACCAGTTAGAAATTCAAAATAATTCTGTAGTTATCACTACAATACCCCCCTTTTTTTCGGCAACAGGCAGGTTAAGAGGTTGTAGCCGAAACATCGTACAATGTCGAAACAGCCGAGGTAACCAGACAAAACATATACACAATGGCCTTTGGAAATGGCGCCCGAGGACACATCGGATCAGGGGCGGCGATGCGGCGATGCAACGGCACAGAGCCTTAAGGTTAGGATCCGTGTGTTGCGCCTTGGGGTCGCCGACGACAGGGCCTCGCGCCGTGGCATGCGGTCCACGGTCCGGAAACCGCACCCTCTGGCGATGGGGGGGACAGGACACTCCAGGAAGCGTCGATTCATGTGGCCGGGCGGGCACGTGGATTTCAACAAGCTCATGTTCCCGACAACTTCGTGGCGGCGAATATCCCCTGTGTCCTTGCGCGTATCGCGGATTTTAAAGCTAAAGGTTAAACTAATAGTCCCATGACGGGAAGCCGAGGGAGCGAGCGAAAGTGAAAAAACCCCAAAAATTTAATGATTTTTTTGCTCAAGCCATGTTAGTCGTGGCGCCTGTGTCCAGGAAGAGAGGCGAATCGACTCGACTCTTCGGATTTGACATTCCATTTTGTCGCGCTCCGTTTCGCTTAATTCGAACGCACATCAAACCAACTTTTAAATATTCTTTAAAAGAACTAATGTTTAAATAAGGTATTTATTCGTTGAATATTATAATAATCTAAGTCGACGATCTTAAAGGAGAATAATTAAAATTCTACAACAATCCTACCATGATTTCTTATTTTTTTATGATAAGAAAGGTTTGTTAGGACCCGAGGCGGAACGTGTGTCACTAGCTGTCAATGTCAGACGTCCAACTCTGTAGATCTCAGTTGACAGTCTAATCTAATCGTGGAATGTTTTGTTATGAATGTTTAGTTTTTCAATATAGTTCCGTGTAAGTACACAAAAATCACGTCGAGTTATTGCTACCAATGGTTTCTGGCGTGACTCAAAGAACGTTTTGATGTGCGGGTCTCCTTGTTTTCTTAATAAGTATTGTAAAAACAACATATGAAGATTTGTGGTACCGGTGTGTCACTTTCCCATTCAATTTGTCTGGAGACTAATGGATTTGAATGCCTGCTATTGTGGTGAGTCGAGAGCCTATCATGCAGGTAATACGCCATAGGGAATAGTATCCCAATATATCAACTAATTCACCTAAAATATGACATGCAAGGAGTTGACCAGTTTAGGAGTTCAAAAATAATTCTGTAGTTATCACTACAATATCGATATTTTGTCTTTCTTGGCATGTACTTACAAACTAGGGACAACCCGTCTTTCTGCTCGCGATAAACTCAAAAACTACTGAACAGATGTTTATGCGGTTTATACTAATGGACTGGGTGGGTCATGTCATAACTAAAAGGAAAGCTTTGATGTGTACAATTTTCTCGGGCAAAGCTCGTTGGGTATAAGCTAGTCGATATATAAATATATGTAATTCTATTGCGTTGCAATAAAAAAAATGATTTTCTAAAAACCGCATCAAAATCGGTACAGGCCAAACGCCAGATAATCGCGGACAAACATACATATGCAAAAATCCAGGTCAAACTGAGAACTCCTCCTTTTTTTGAAGTCGGTTAAAAGTAGCATTTTTAATAATGTTTTTAGTTTTTTATAAGATGTTGTGTATACGTTTATCTTTGTATAGTAAAGTATTTAAAGTATATTTTATAGATTTTCTAAGGTTTTCTAGATTGATGGAAATACACTCCTTGAAACTACTACACAAAAACAAATTTTTACCTACCAAAAAATAAAATAAAAGCTTCTATATAACTAATAATAAACATCGATGTTTTACTACACCCTAAGTCTTCAGGGTATAGTTAACGGAGGCCGCAGGTCGCAGCGGCTAACGCCGTCTGCTGCTAGCTTAAGGATGTAATCCATGGTTACCTAATATTTTTATTTCATCGTATTGTTTTTGGTTTATTATTTTATATTTAGGTGAAGTTTATATCACTGATTACAAAATAACACATTAATTTGTTTTTAAAACTGGTATTGCCTTTTGCAACACACTAATCACGTCATTATTATGCAGATTCTTAGCCATTACCATCTTTCTTCTTTAAGTCGTATGTTCCTCATGACTGAGGGTTGTGGTCATTATATGGAATGAAACACACACAACAACTCTCTTTGCAATTTTAATGGAGTGGTTTGCCCATTGCCTTCTCCATTTCACACACTAGCTGATTATCATCAACCAGAAGTGCAGGTTTTCTCACGATGTTTTCCCTTCTACCGGAAGTAAGTGGTGGTCGATGAAAACTAACATGAGTCAGATTGGTATACCGAAAAGCCATGTAGCCCGGGCAGGATTCGAACCTGGGATTTTTGCATCCACAGGCGGGCGCCCCACCAGTCGGCCACCACCGTTTCAGCCATTACCATAAGTATTAAAAAATAGAATACTTATTAGCCTGATGCGATTACCACCAGTAATTATTGTTTTAAATCAAATATCACCCTAATTTCTTCTTTCGATATTTTTAACTTTGCACGCATTCCAGATGGATTTAAAAAAGGCTTCAAAATAAATCAGAAATAATCCAAAACGCGGCGCCTTAAGTTTGCGACAGTCTGCGTTCCTGTGTAGGAAAGCCGCTTCTCGTAATAACTTTTTTGTGAATTTATTTTTTGTGGAGTTGTTGTGACAATATGTCTATCTCTTTTAGCTCTTTTAAGACGAAAGAGTGCAACCAATTTGTTAACAGTTTGACTTAAAATCTGTCGAGAATCCGAGACGCCGCAAAAGCTTCACTCCCGCACTCGCCGCTCTTTCCCCTCCAACGTTACGCTGATATCGACGTTACAAGAGACCATTCTCAACGGTTTTCATATAATTTTGTGTCCTACGTGAGCCGTGCTAGCTCGTCGCTGCGTAAACGCGAGAACGCGCCATTAGATTTTCTAAGCTACCCGTATATTCTATACCAAGAGGATCCATGCGAGGCCAACGATAGGGCGGTTTGCGTGGCCACATACTGGTCAGGGAAAATCTAAAGATAGACATATCGACTCAACAAGAAGAATAAGTAACATACTATGTTATGTATATAGTATCTGGCAATATGGGTACAACATGGGTACTCATAGGTACCTAAACACACAATTAGATAAAATATATTTACAACTTCTTAAAACTGATTTTGATGAAACTTACAATTGTACAACTTAAATGTATAGGTATTTAATTTTATTAAAGGTTTTTTTTTATTTGTACTCGGTGAAAAGAAAATTTTTTGTTTATGTTGTTTCCAATGTTTAAAATAATTAAATACAATAAATACTGATTTAATACGAAAATCGTTTTATTCATAATTCACACTCCTTCAAAATGTCGGTTAGTTTTGCAAATATTGCTTTATAATTTGTGTTTAGATTATTTTTCTTGAAGGACTCTAATTAAACTATACTGATATCGACAATTTTTCCTATCATATTTTTTTATTACTAAATTTTTACTAGCATATTTTTCATATATTTTTATTATAATTCATTTTTACCTATTATGCATATACATTAGCTGAAGTATTAAGATGAATATATTTGAACGGATTTAAATTGGCTCTGGCGAGTAGGTAATTTTACCTGTAATTTTTGAGGAAATTTTTTACTAAGCGACTCTAAATTATAAACTTAAAGTGTTAAGTGAATAAAATGTTTCTTAGGCAAAAGCCTATAATATTACAATGCCTAGACTTTAACAACTTTTTATTTATGATGAAAACTAAAGATTTTATAAGCTTTATTCATTAAAAAAAAACTTTGATCAGCTCTCCTGAACATTTTTATAAATGTCGGTTAGGAAGTTTTACCTTTCATGCGTCGAATATCAGAAATTTCAGGGCGAAAACTCTTTAATTCTTTAAACAGCAGCTTATGAAAACAGCCAATATTGCCGTTTTCCACTTACTGAGAAACCCTTAAGGGTGGACCTTATACAACACAACAGTGAAATGTGTCAAAGTCTAATAGTTTTGCGTGATGCGCGTACCTACAAACATACAGACAGAAATACGGACAGACGGACACTCGGACAGAAATACAGATAGACAGACAATGATTCTAAAAAGTCCTAGCTAATCCATACTAATATTATAAATGCGAATGTTTGGATGTGAGTTTGTGAGTTTGTGAATTTGTGAGTTTGTGAGGATGTTTGTTACTCAATCACGCAAAATCTACTGGACGGATTTCGATGAAATTTGGTACAGAGGTAGATAATGACCTGGAATAGCACATAGGCTACTTTTTATCCCGGGAAAAAGCACTGTTCCCGTGGGAAATTCACGCGGGCGAAGCCGCGGGAAAAAGCTAGTATCATATATGTGAAAGTGAGTTTGTTTATTTGTTTGTTACCTCTTCACGCTTTATCTTCTGAACTAGTTTTCCTGAAATTTTGCATACCTACACACATAGTTAGAAGTAGAAGAAAGACATAGGTAGGTTCCTTTCATCCCGGGAAAAAGCACTGTTCCACTGCACTGTTGTGGGAAATTCACGCAGGCGAATCCGCGAACTTAAAAGCTAGTGATATATAATCTGTAACCACAGGAAGAATTTTTCGAAAGTAGTTGAGTAGGTAGGTTTAATAGCATAATGCACGGAATGGAAATTAAGCATTTAATGCACAAACACTATTACTATATTTTGAAATATTTAATTATCATGAAACTCCAGTATTGGTTTTAGGCAAGTCAGTATTTTTAGTACCTAATCGTAGGTAGGTATTTCTACTAGTAGGTATCATCGAACTTTGGTCCTTTGCCTTCCTTTTCCACTCTTCAAAAACTTTCCCAACGAGACCCGTAAAAAACTTTCCGTTAATTCGACGCCGACGAAAAAGTTGGGGTTAATTTCGTGTTAAAGGTTTATGGATGTGGTAATGGGTATTTTACTGAATTTCGGAAAGTTTCTTTGGAAATTGTTTCAAATTCCGTCCGGTTTTTGATGAATTGGATTTACGGTGATCTGCATGGAATTAAATTATGCTGTGTATCTTTGATCCGTTAATATATACGAAATGGCAGATATAAATTTTATTGTGATAAAACTTCAATAAAATTTAGTGAAAATGAAACTTCTTTTTAGTGAAAATAGGAGAGGGAGAATGATTGGCCATACTTGATACGACACGATAACCTATTTGAAAATATAATTAAAGGAAAGGTGAATGGAAGAGGTCCAGGGAGACTGAGAAAGAGTTATGTAAGCCAACTCAAAGAGAAGGCAGGCGTCGTGTCGTATCATGACCTTAAACGTAAAGCCAAGAACAGAGAAGTGTGGCGTATACTCCATCGACAAGAGCGCAGCTCTTATTAAGAAGAAGAAATTTCTACCTTATTACCAAAAAGATAACTAGGTAGGTGGAATATAATATGACTAAATCTATAATGAAAAGCTGGAGAGTTTGTACGTATATTTGATTGTTTGTTTGAAAGCACTTATCTCTAAAAAGAAAAGTTATTTCTGTGTATGGTTTTTGTGTCTGTTCCCAAAGGAGCAAACCGCATGGCACAACTAATCATTACTAAAAAAAAGTTGATGTTTTATTTTATTTTTCCAAAACTGTACAATTTAAATATTTTTAATAACTTGAGATGAGATGCTATTTTGACTTTCTTAGTATAACGTACACGTATTCGTTTTATTTTTGTTCACAAAAAATAGTTTTTATCATCGCATCTCAATTTCGTTAATATGAGAAAGGCCATCAAAAGTTTAGGAGTCTATACGTCTACACGCCGTAGACGAATATACTTTAAGCTTGTATCAACCACGTGACCATAGTTAGAACAGTTGAATCCATAGAGAAGATTTATTGCTTTGTACACATGTAAAAAATGCTGGAAGCTGAAATAAGTTCAACAGCTGTAAAAAAAGTCTTTGTATCTCTTACGAGGTAGATTAGAGCCAAGAGTCGTGAGACTCTA
>JAEMBS010000754.1:0-12000 GCA_018467065.1 Ephestia elutella | reverse complement strand
CTAACGCCGTTAACTGAGGCCACGCTTTCTTCTTGATTTAAATCGATTATTGATAAGAAAAGGTATTATAATGCTCTTTAATTTCTTTTAACTCATGCTCTAACTGGCAGTGCAATGCTTTTGTATTGTGCACCGGAACTGTAACATAAGAATAGCTTGCCCTTTTCTTACGAAATATTCTAATGGTCGAATACTGAAACGTCACTCAAGTATTTGGTGACGTCTTCTTAAATGTTTGAGACGGTCTTACATGCAAAATTGGTATACTCAAACGTCAATTTTGAGCACATTTTAGATTTGAAAAACTCGAAAGCTAAATGGGTCATCTCAAACTCGCTAATTCGTTTAGTATACTGAATTCATTATGGCTGAAAGGCTACTCAAATTTTGCTGTCAAATGTACTGTCAAACCATTGTCAAACCGACTTGGTGCATCTGATATCTAAGAGTGGTCGCGAGGTCTCCCAAATCTGTGATCGTATTGATTCTGATGTTAAAATATCGGTACATTATTATCTACAGACGACACTAAATCAATCAATAACTTTTCACCTATGTATTATTTTGGCATGCAGTGAAGAATTACACAACGTTGATCTTTCTCGCTTTTGGTGCCTGCATAAAATATCCTGCAAAAACCCGCTTCTACGCTTACACGTTTTTGGCAGTGAATTATAAATTGTTTTGTTTTTTTCATATATTCCACCTGATCCATTGTAAAAAAGGATTTTAATAGAAATAGTGGATACTTTGAGTATATTATAGCATCAGTTCCATTCCATTTATGTTAGTAGATCGAGGCCGGAGCCGATACATTTTTACCCGACTACAGCGAAACAAAAAGGAGGGTTATTGGTCATAGAGGTGTCTCTTCCTAAAGGCCCCTCACTCGCCATTTGCGATGTTTTGCAGCGATACAATCGCGATGCAGTGACGTCAATAGCTAGTGGCATAGCTGTAGTGTTACAGTCGCGATGCAAACGCGAAACAGCATCGTTACAAATGCGATACAGCATTAATACAAACTCAATGAAACAACGTTCAGTATTTCGTCGATAGGCACAGGCAGACATCTGAATCGATTCAAACGTGCGTATGCATCGCTACTCACTCGCGCATGTATCGATACTCATGTCGCAAAACATCGCGCGGCTGAAAAAACGCGGCGGTTGTATTGTTGAAAAAAGTCGCAATGTGTGAGTAGGGCCCACGCCACAGAATAAATAGGTATTATTATACCCGAGCAAAAACGATTCATTCCACGAAAATATAGAACGATTTGTTGGTAATTATTTACGTTTAATTTCATTATTTTTTATAATAAATATGATTTAATTACGGAATAATGAAATAAATTGTAAAATAAATAAAACTTTTATTTTTTATGTTATTTTAACTAAATTATGTGGTAAGAAAAAATTATTTTTTTCAAATAATGTTGCGTAAAAGAGGTTATTGAATGAACGTGAATGATAGGAAATGACGTAAATTACTTTAGGTCTGCTTAGCTGAAAATGGCTTCCCAAACGTTTGAGTAGCTTTTGTGTATACCACTTACTTTGGCAGATGCTTAGATTTCAGAGCGCTTCAGCTGACTGTTGCATCTGAGTAACGTTTCAGTATTCGGCCGTAAAGTCTTTTATTCCTTGCCAATATGATGACATGTTGTAAAACTTATGATAAGTTTCCAATCGTCCCTTATGTACTGAATGTCTGATATTTTGTCAAAATAAAGATTCTGATTTTCCTTAAAATGTTCAACTTGATATGTCGTACGATTTTCTTGTTGCATTGTGGAAAACAACGTTAAGAAGAAGAGTAAAGATATACATGGCATGTCATGAAGGTAACCTTTTTCTTGAGCCGCCGGAGTGACCTTGATGTGCTTTGATCGAGTTGATCAGGTTCGCAGATGCTGTGATTGTTGTGTCCGGCTCTTGTTCGGTTTTATTCTCGATGTTATTGGTAGTATTGTTCGCCGGTAGAAGAATTAATTTACTGATAGGGCGTTTGAGAATATTTTTCTTTGTTTTTAATGACACTACTCGTACAAAACCATCGCTCCCCGGATGTAGCTCTAGAACTCTTCCCTAAGGCCCATTTCCCAGGAGGCATGTTATCTTCCTTGATAATTACAATGTCATTAATTTTAAGATTTGTAGTCGGCAATGCATTTTGATCTAATTTGTAATTGTTGTAGATATTCAGACGACCAACGCTTCTGGGAATTCTTTGTTCATGCTTGAATGAGCTGCCACCTACCTATTAGGTTAAAGTAAACGAATGAGGCTCACCAGTTTGCGGACGAGATAGTAAGGTCCACCAGTGAGTGAAAGTGTCCTGGTGTCAATATTTCATCATCAGGGTTTTCCTGTAGGAGGACAGAGGGTCTCGAATTCAGGCAAGCCTCTATTTGATGTAATAAAGTGGTGAATTCTTCGTATGGTGAGCCTTTGTTCACCTAACGCTTGCCCGGATGGTACTTAAGGCTTTTTACAGCAGATTCTAAGTCCAAGTCCCATCGCACTAGGCCCGAACACGGGGAGCATTAAAATTCCGCCACGATGTTTAATTCATTGATGCTATTGAAGAAGTCTTCGTTGATTGTTTGAATTATCTCCTTATATTCTCGTTTTAAAGTAGGCGATTAGCACCGACGAAGTTGGTTCCGTTATCGCTATACATTTTGTGCGCAGAGAATCCGGGACAAACGAAGTGGCGGGAAGATTCTGTACCGGAAAAGACCGGGTCTTAAAAACAGACCGGATCTTAAAATGGCGGTAAATCGAAATAACGGTAAGAACCTGACACGGCACTACGTCTGCCCGACTAGAGCCTAAAAACCTAACCTATACGCAGCCTGCTACCACTATAGCTTATAAAAAAAGGGAGCTATAGGGCCCTATATAATAACCTAACTTAATAATTACAACTGTAAACCACTTACCAAACTAGATCTTCTTTCTCTTCGGATCCAAACTTGGAGTGTCTTCGGGAAGGGGATGCGGTCCCCCTAAAGCACCAAGCCTACCCCGAGATCTCAATTCCCCAGAACAAATAAATAGATTTCTTCCCGAAAAATTTTGGCTCGGCAACAGATGTGAGCGACCAGCCACGCGTCACATCTCACAGGAAAAAGTCACAATAACGGGTTACACAAACACCAACTTAATAGTTATTTAGCAACGATGAAGTACAATACAAACGATGATTACAATAAAATTCACACGCCACGCCAAGCGGAATGAAGGTCAATGCCGTTCGAAGCGTCCGCGCAAAGTTGCCAGCAGGCAAAACAAAGGCCTGCTATTCACGGCGCAGTACACGCTCAATGCAATGCTTAGATTTTATGTAAACATCAACAAGTTTATTACAAACATCCCCCCGTCCCGGTCTGAGAAGCAGACCGCTAGCTTACTCTACGGGAAGGCGGGCGAGAGAGGTCACACCTCTCCTTAAAATCGAACCGTCGACCCACACCTCAGCCACACGCGGAGTGCCATCTCCGCCAAGAATCAAACGTAATATGCGAGCTCGTCGCCAAAGCAATGAGGGCAAATTTGCCTCTTTTAACAATACTAAATCACCCTCCCTGGGAGGCTCAGTCCTGTCTGTCCACTTCACTCTTTGCTGCAGCAAATGCAAATATTCAAGCGACCAGCGACGCCAAAAGTCCTGGCTCATTTGCTGCAACATTTGAAAACGCGACAACCGATATACGCGTTCGTCCTTCCACGGGTATTCGGGCAGGGCATTCAAAGGCCCTCCCACCAAAAAATGACCAGGGGTGAGAGCTTCCAAGTCATTTGGATCTGGAGATAGCGGACAGAGAGGACGAGAGTTGAGGACCGCCTCAACTTTACAAAACACTGTGGCCAGCTCTTCAAAAGTTAGAGCCGTTTCTCCGATAATGCGGCGGAGGTGGGTCTTTGCGGATTTCACAGCCGCTTCAAAAATCCCTCCCCAATGGGGGCAACTTGGGGGACTAAACTTCCAGTTTATTCCCCTTTGGGCAGCAATTTGACTTAAACTAGTACAATTTTTATCAATAAACACAGAAACATCCTTAAGATAATTTACAGTTCCCTTATAGTTTGTGCCATTATCAGACCTAATAAGGGAAGGTAGACCTCGACGCGAAACAAAGCGATCCAACGCGGCGACGAAGGCCTCCGTAGTCAGAGCCGATACCACCTCCAAATGGAGAGCCTTGGTGGCCAAACAAACAAATACACACAAATAGCCCTTCACAATACGGGCATTACGAAAGGGAGAAGCCTTGATCGAAAAGGGACCGGCAAAATCGGTTCCAACGCCGTCAAACGGCCTCGAAGGTCGGATTCGATCAGCGGGCAAATCACCCATCTATGGTTGCATCGTGGATGCCTTCAACCTATAACATGCAATACATCGAAACAGAACACTACGGATTGCTCTTCGGGCAGACAAAATCCAAAACTCGCGTTGCAAAATAGCCAACAGAGCATTGCACCCAGCATGGGCGTTACGAATGTGTCGATCAGACACCAAAAGCTGCACCAAGGGTCCGCCCTTGGGCAACAACAGAGGATGGCGAGTCTCATATGGAAGATCCGCCTTCGGAGCCTGCCTCCAACCCGAAGAAGCCCATCCGAGTCGATGTACGGGTTCAAACGAGCGACCGCGCCCTTCAACTTAGCGCGTGCGTCGCGCAAAATATGAAGCTCTGACTCAAACCGTCCGGTCTGCACGACACGGACCCAATGCAACAATGCGCTCCGGCGCTCTTTTGCACCTGCAATCGGCTCCAACCGCTTTGCCTGTGGGTTTCTACAATTATGTATGAAACGCTTAATCCAACTGGTAACACCCAGAAGCTTATCCAAACTGCTATACCGAGCAAGTAGCCAATCCGGCTCCGACGTCGTCTCAGCGACTACAGCATGTACATGAAGCCCAGTCAAACTCAAAGAAGTAACATCTGTCTGACAGACAGGCCAAGATGTTTCTGATCCCATCAGCCACTCTGGACCCCACCAGAGCGGGTGTGACACCAATTCTGGTGCCGTACAACCTCGGGAAGCACAGTCCGCTGGGTTAAGCTCTCCCGGCACATGTCTCCATGTTATATCAATTCCGATATTCTGGATTTGGGAAACCCTGTTTCCAACAAAAACCTCCAAGGTATGTGGGGCCGCGCGCAACCATGCAAGCGCGACCTGGCTATCCGACCAGGCGAAGATGTCCCGTATCTCGACCGTGGCCGCCAGCTCACATGCAACGTGATGCAACAATTTAGAGAGAAGGTGAGCTCCACTCAACTCAAGCTTGGGAATAGTCAGCCTAGTCCTGATGGGGGCGACCTTGCTCTTCCCTAACAAAAGCGAGACATTGACCCGGCCATCGGCGTCAACTGTCCGCATATAAACTGACGCGGCGTAGCCTCGCTCCGACGCGTCACAAAAGCCATGCAGGCTGGCTCGATATTTCCCGGGTGGCAATATTCGACGAGGCAAGGCAATCCGATTGACTTCCTTAATCGATGAAAACAACTCGAGCCAATCATCCAATGGAGAGCCAAACAGCGGCTCGTCCCACGAGACGCCCAAAGTCCAAAGTCTCTGAAGAAGACACTTCGCAGAGAATATCACTGGACTGATCCAACCGCTTGGATCAAACATACGAGCTATTACGGACAACACCGTTCTCTTAGTCCAGACTTTTGGTATTTCCAAGTCCACTTGGAATGTGAAAATATCGGTTAGCGGCTGGTACTGCATGCCCAGCACCGCTATCCTGTTGGGATCATCCACATCCTCAAACAGGTGAGGGTTCTGTTGGTGATCCTCCGGGATCCCTTCTAGAACTTTAGGCTCATTAGACAACCACTTACGTAGCTCGTAGCCACCTGTCTTCAATATTTCGATCAATTCATCCCGCAGTAGGAGGGCCTCCTCAATACTTTGGGCTCCGGTGCACACGTCATCAACATACAAGTCACGTGACAGCACGGAAGCCCCACGGGGAAGCGGATCCGTTCCCGCTCTGCCAATTCAAGCAATGATCTGATGGCGATATAGGGACTAGATTTCAAACCATACGTGTTTGTGTTGAGTTCATACACCGTCACAGGATCCTCAGGGCGCTCACGCCAGAGTATCAACTGGAATCGCCTGTCCTCAGGATGTATGACTGTCTGGCGGAACATCATCCGGATGTCCGCACCAAAAACCACTTGATGTCTTCTAAAGTTCAAGATGATGTCAATTATGTCCCTATGCAATTTGGGACCTGAATGCAAACACAGATTCAACGAAACCCCGTTCGAAGTGGGTGCGGACCCATCAAAGACAGTCCGCAACTTGCCCGTTGAGGCCTTCACCACCGCGTGGTGGGGCAAAAAATAATGCTCAGTTGAGCTCCAATCAACTCGAGCCGGAGACATGTGACCCAAATCCTCGTACTCGCGCATAAATTCAATATATTTATCGCGAAGTACGTGGTCACACTGCATACGTCGCTCCATGGACAGCAGTCGTTTCTCCGCAAGCGCCCTACTTTGCCCTAGGCTAGGACGAGAGGCAACAAAGGGTAACCTAGTTACAAACCGACCGGAGGGCAACCTCTCCGTGGTCGATCGAAAAAGGGCTTCGCACTCAGCGTGTTCCGGATCCATCCTGGAACTCATAGGTGGCTCCTCCACCTCCCAAAACCTTTGCATGGTCTTGGCCAAGGACGCTGATGCGACGACCGGTGACTCCTCCACGGTGCTATTATCAAACACAGGGCCCATCAGGGCGAAACCAAAGATAGTAGACACTGCCATCAGTGAAGACGAACCCAGAGCTTTCTGGGTACCCAACAAAATCCAACCCAATACGTCCGAGCCCAGGAGCAAGTCCACTGGGCCGGGATGAAAGACAAAGGGGTCGGCCAAATCCAGACCCGAAACCAAAGACAACACACCCGGCGGTATGTCTGTCGAGGGGTGCCAACCCGCAATGGTATCCGTTACCATAGCCGAAGTCGTGATCCTCATTGTGGAGGACTTCAGCGAAGAAAAGGTGACAAGTGTCTGGCCCGTCAGACACTTCACTTGTATGCCACCAACTCCAAGAAGTGGCACAGGCGAGTCTTCCACGACTAAACCTAACTGGCGTGCCACTCGAGTGGTAACCAAACTGCTTTGAGCCCCTGAGTCCAACAGAGCTCTCAAATTAATGGCTTCCCCCACGACCCCATACGCGGACCACCGCGGTAGGGAGCAGAACCGTCCGCGGCTCTGTCCCAGCAAGGGAGCAAGCTAGTTACGGGCTCCTACTCTCTCCAAACCAGGGGCGCGCCACTGACCCGGATAATATGGCGGGCGAGTGCACATCCCCATCTGAGGGGGGCATAACCCGCGGCCCGGCCATACATATGGTACGGCGGGTGGTACTCCAGCCGTGGGTACTCGTGCAGCGGCGGAGAAAACCGCTGCGGCTGCATGTGTTGGGTATTGGTAACCCGCGTGGAGGGGGTGTCCCCACTCTCACGTCCGATCTAGGGCCCCCGCCCATGGGGGCCCTATCCGGGAGCCTGGCCAGCTACATACTGGCCATGACCTTGGGGCGCGTGGTCCCGGTCCGCCAAGACCCGCGCAGGTACGCGACCCCCCTCCCGAGGGGTGCGACGAGCGAAGCCGCGTCCTCCGTCCGATGGTGGAGGGCTTCGCGCAGGAGCGCCCCCGCCCATAGGGGACCCCTGCCTCAACAACCGGGGGCCATCCCCGTTCCGGTTCATGCAGAGCATCACGTGGTGCAGCCCACGGCATGCTGCATGGTATGGCACTGGGACAGTCACGTGCATAGTGACCGCCCAAACAATAAAAGCAAAGTTCATGCCGCTTTGCCATGCGGCGCCTATCTTGTACTGGCAGTCTCTGCCAGTCCCTGCGTGTAGCAGGCTGTGGCCCATCCGGCCACATTGCAGGCAGTCCGCGTCCCTCGCGACTGCTGCCGTGTGTGCAACCCGCACACCAGCTCCACGCGGTGGCGGTTGCCTTCCCTGTTGGGGCTTCCCTCGCCATGAGGGTTCCAAGGGCCTGCGTTCAGGCGCTCTGGATGGCGCTGAGTCCGTCATGGTATTCTCAGCCGCCCGTGCCTCAAACTCCAAAAACTTCACCAAGTCAGTGAATGTTGGTAGGGTGGTGCTGTCCCGCTCCGCATTCTCGCGCTCAAACCGCGAGCGGATGTCATTGGGTAATTTGCCCAATACAATGTGCACCAGCAAAAAGGACCATTGGTCCACCGGCAGCCCCAGTGTGCGGGGCGCGTTACAGGCCACTGTAACGGGCGTGAGCAACTGCAGGCGCAACTGTGCCCTGTTGGCCACCTTGGGCAGGGCCATCAACTGTGCGGCGTGCGCATCCGCTAACAAACGTAAATTTTGGTAGCGGGAGTTCAATAACTCCCAAGCCGTATCGTACTGGTCGTCCTCCACCCGGAGGTGCTGGATGAGCGACCGCGCTTCATCCTCCAGAGTGGAGAGGAGGTAGGCCATCTTCTGGGCCTTCGACAAATCCTGTCGTGCTACGACCAGGGACTCAAACATATTTTTATATGCTACCCACTCCTCCATCCTACCCCCAAAGTGGGACAGCTGAAGGGTGGGGAGCCGACCAGTAACCGCTGGTCCTTCCTGTCTAACAGGTGTGCGAGGGGCTGGTCCGCCAGCCTGTCTCGCCCTTATGGCGGTCGCCGCCTCCGCGATATCATCGTGCAGACTCAGGATCTGGTCCATGTCCGCCATGTGACCTGCGCGTAGACCTCCGGGGCAAGTTCGGCTTCGGTAAGCACCACCATGGCCGCTTCCGCGCTAATCAATCGTGAGTGGAGGTGATCCGCTCTTAGCAGTATGGCGCCCTCCCTGTCCTTCCGGGACAGGAGTCCTCCGGCCGTCACAAACCATCTCAATTCGTTGGCGAGTGTCGCCCTAGCATTGGAGACCGCCATCGCGTCAAGTCACAAACAAAAAATAACAAAAGGTAAATAAAAAACAACAAAATCAAACAACTACACGAAGAACCGCGGTAGGTATGAGAATGGCACAAACCCGGAACGCACGGTACAAACCGCAAACAAATACAAAAAAGGTTACAAATATTCTTATACAAACAAACTAAGAAAAATCTAATAATTTTTTTACAAACAATTAATTATTTTTTACAAACGAACAAATAGAGGGTAGATAAACTACGCTCTGCTACCAGAAAATGTGCGCAGAGAATCCGGGACAAACGAAGTGGCGGGAAGATTCTGTACCGGAAAAGACCGGGTCTTAAAAACAGACCGGATCTTAAAATGGCGGTAAATCGAAATAACGGTAAGAACCTGACACGGCACTACGTCTGTCCGACTAGAGCCTAAAACCTAACCTATACGCAGCCTGCTACCACTATAGCTTATAAAGGGAGCTATAGGGCCCTATATAATAACCTAACTTCGCTAATAATTACAACTGTAAACCACTTACCAAACTAGATCTTCTTTCTCTTCGGATCCAAACTTGGTGTCTTCAGGAAGGGGATGCGGTCCCTAAACACCAAACCTATACGAGATCTCAATTCCCCAGAACAAATAAATAGATTTCTTCCCGAAGTTGGCTCGGCAACAGATGTGAGCGACCAGCCACGCGTCACATCTCACAGGAAAAAAGTCACAATAACGGGTTACACAAACACCAACTTAATAGTTATTTAGCAACGATGAAGTACAATACAAACGATGATTACAATAAAATTCACACGCCACGCCAAGCGGCTACAAACGAACCATGCAAGATGGTGGCCGAAGCACCTGGCCGTTACTATACGCGACACGGCCTCGCGCGCAGTCCCAAAACAATACTAATGGACGAATGAAGGTCAATGCCGTTCGAAGCGTCCGCGCAATGTTGCCAGCAGGCAAAACAAAGGCCTGCTATTCACGGCGCAGTACACGCTCAATGCAATGCTTAAGATTTTATAAACATCAACAAGTTTATTACAAACACATTTGCCTAGGTGAACCGCGCCTAGCACAAAATCGACGGAAAGCTGCGAGAAATGATGGTGTACTAAGATCGGAAACTAATTCCAGGTGTACTGCCTTTGTTGATAGGCAGATAAATACCGCAACGTACCCCTTTGTAGACCTAACCCCACGGCCCTTGTTAGTTTTAATTTCGAAATGACCGGTGAAGTCGACTGCAGCATGTGTGAACGGACGGGATGGCGTGACTCGAGCTTTAGGTAAATCAGCCATGATTTGTTGTTGATAATCGCTACTAAACCTTCTACACTTGACGCAAGTTCTCAGTTGTCGTTTGACTGTACGCATGCCGCTGATTATCCAGTACTTATCGCGAAGATACGTAAGTGTTAACCGAGGTCCGCCGTGTAAAGTGATAAAGGTGAGCTTGATGAATGAGTAAATCCGTGTAACGACTATGATTCGATAGGATGATGGGATGTTTTGCTGAATCGCTGATGCTTGCGTTCTTCAGCCGTCCACCGACTCTCAAAAATTCCATGTTGATCGAAGAAAGGAATAAGATTAGCCAGTTTCTTATTTTTGCATGGGTTTTCGTTTTTCTTTCAGATTGAAATCGTATGCTTGCACGTTTTTAATGATAAGATTATATGCTTGATTTATTTCAGAAGAGGTCAAGGAAGTATCATATGGTGTTTGTTTATTTCTAATTCTAGTAATGAAACGTGATATCCATGCCATTGTCCGCACTACTCGGGTAAGTGAACTGTTATTCAATAGCATTTCATAAATAAAATTAAAATTGTCATTTTGCTGTGGATGTAAGGCGGCGTTTACTTGGACGTTTTTGACTTCTATGATTGGGGTTTCAATTTTTGGTTTTTGTAGATGTTCAGGACTAAATTTCAGAAGCCATTCTGGCCCTGCCCACCAGAGAGCATGTTTTTTCAGTTGTAAGGTTGTTAATCCGAGCTGTCAATTCTGAGCGAACGTGGTGCCAGCTTGCAGGAGGAATGACATCGATGATTTTCTGGACTCTGTTGCTTACAAATTGTTTCCACCTCGTGGTTTCTCCCTGTAACCATCCGAGAACTATCATGGAGTCGGTCCATGCATAAACCTCAACTTCCACATCCTTGTTTGATAAAGACTCTTTGACCTTTTCATGAGTTGAGATAATAAGAGTGCCCCACATAGCTCAAGGCGAGGCAATGATACACCTTTGTTAAATGGTGATAATTTTGTTTTTGCTGTAAGTAACTTCGATGTGTATTCGCCTTTATCGCATGTGACGACATATATCGCGCAGGCGTATGCCTTTTCTGATGAGTCACAAAATCCGTGCAGCTGATATTTATTTTTAGTGTTACCTATATATCGAGGAATTGTTAATTGATGTAAATGGCTAATGTCTGTTTGAATGTTCGACCATTTCTCTTTAATGTCCGATGATAGCTCTTCGTCCCATGTTACTTCAGAAGCCCACACTTCCTGAAATAAGAGCTTGGCTCGAACCGTAACTGGCGAGATCCAGCCTTGAGAATCGAAGATCTTTGATATGCTTGATAATAGAATGCGTTTTGTTAAATGATTGCCGTTTATGTTATCAATGTCGTATGAAAATGAAAATGTATCTGTTGCTGGGGTCCATCTGAGACCCAATGTTTTTCTTGATTCTGAACACCTGAAATCATGAGGGTTTCTCTCTAGTTGCCTAAATTTATTTATTTATTTTATTTTATTTATTAGGAAAACTAGGACTTTACAATCAAAAACACAGTAACAACAATAGCAAAAACAAGAAGCCACTTAAAAGTTTTCACAGTTAGAACCATATTGGGTATCTATTGTCGAAGAACTAAATTGATTACAGAGGCAAAACAAATTAATTTAGTAAAGAAAATACAGAAGTTCTCTAATAAAATAAAAAAAAAGAATGGTACGAATTTCCAAAATGAACAACAACAATGTTGTGTAAAAACTTCTAGCTAAAAAATTTACCAGTGAGCCG
>JAEMBS010000753.1:0-12000 GCA_018467065.1 Ephestia elutella | reverse complement strand
AGAGTTGGCACAAAGCGCCGAAGTGCCTTTTGTTTCTATGGCTCTTACGATCTTTTTGTGTTTGTAGTGACAACGAAATAATCGCCAGGTCTACAGCTCACAGAGCCACTAGTCATTGAAAATTGTAACTTAAAAAAAATAACTAAATCATAGTGATAAGCACTCCAAATCAGTACAATCATTGGCACTCTAACATAATCATTGGTTTAGTTTTGAACGTGCGTATGTAAATATCATCAAATACTTTAATTTCTGCTCACCTAAACAAGCCCTAGGCCCGTTGCTGAAAGGCATAAAGGCAGATGGATACTCCAATGGGCCTTCAAGAAATCTTTCTGGTCTGAACTTGTTGGAATCAGGGCCCCAGTACTTCGGATTCCTATGGATGGCCAAAATATTTATCATGACACCCAAGTCACTAACTAGGGTCACTCCGGATGCTGTAAAGGTATATTTTTCTTACTACAATAAATTAATACTTCATACATCAACAAAAATATGAAATTTTTCTTCATCATTATTTAGCTAAATTAAGTTTATATTTGTCGACAAAAAAAACTACGTACGTAAAGTGATATCTTTTTCCACTTTTCTGATGATTATTGGTACTGGTGGATATAATCTCATTGTCTCCTTAATAACGGCTTCTAAATACTTCAGTTTCAGCAAATCACTTGGTTCAATATTACTTTGTGTCACTCCAATTTCATCTTTGATTCTGAAAGTTTTTAAATTGTCCCGATAAGATTAAAAGACCTTCTACAATTGTACAAACCATGGCAAAAGTAAAAATTCTTACTCTTGATACACTTTTTCTTGTATATCCGTATGTTTTGCTACCATAAGTGCTGTGAACGAGACAGCTACAGACGAAGTGTCAGTACCAGCTAGTAACATCACTAAACTTTCTTCTTGAAGCTCTAAGTCAGTAAAACCTTTATCTCCTCCTGATACAATGAGAATCTCTAGCAAGCTCTTGTCTGTAAATAAATAATTTTATAGGTACTAAAATATAAGGTTGGTAATTTTGAAATCGAAATATTTGGATGAGATTTAACAAAATAGTGAGTAAGCTGTATAAAGCTGAACTGTATATATGTTTTTAAGGACCCGTAAAAAATGTGACCGTAAAAATAAATTTATCCCGAAATTATCAACACTCGTTTATAACGCTTACATTTTAAAGTTTCAAGACAATCGCTTCTTCTTCTTAGCGTGTCGACTCGGCGGGTCAATTTTGTGATGACCAATGTGACGCCACAGATACAGCATTATACATTATTATTAAGACAATCGCTGTAAGAGTATTTCTCAAAATAAATGTACGTAACGAAATGGTTGTTACGAAATAGTGCTAACAATGTTACGAAATAGTAAAGATAGGGCTTGTTTACAATGATGCAATAATTCTTTAAAAAATTTGTTACCCGACTGCATACTGAGGGTTATGTTTTTCACACGTATCTATGTATGTACGTTAGTTAATATTCTTTACTAGCTTTTGCCCGCGGCTTTACCCGCGTGAATTTTCCACGGGAAGTGCTTTTTCCCAGGATGAAAGTTACCCTATGTTCTACTCCGTACTTATAAATTTCAGGAAGATTGGTTCAGTAGATAAAGTGTGAAGAGGTAATAATGTTTAGAAAAAGCAGTGTTCGCGTGGGAAATTTACTGACGAAGACGCGGGGATAGGTTATTATATAAAAAAAAAATTAAAAGAAACTTTAATCAAAAAATAAATTTTCCTCAATCACGAAAGAAAAGTGAATATAATTATACTGTGCGATTTTATTTGTAAAATGAAATAATAATGAAAACATAATAATAATGCTACTTACTCAAGTACCATTATGATTGATAGGTTAGTTGCTGTTAATGTGTATGAACTTAGCCTAATGTTGTACTTTCTCGTAATGTAACGATATTCTTACGAAAAGTTACGAAATAGTAATGAGTTTATGATAGAAACAATGTTATAAAAAGTCAATAGTTTGACATAACCTAAAACTGCAAATATATTAAGCTTTTCAAATAACCGTACGACACGTATTACGAAAAGATTATCAATTAAGACTTACCGTATTGTGATAAATGGCTATAATATTTCCTGTCTCGAAATAGTAAGTACCACTAAACACCACACGTTTTTACTGATTTTAAGACACAGGAAGGTAACAAAACAATTTGACTAAATTTCAAGTTATTAGAAAACGTTGAAGTTAAATAATTGCGTTAAAGGAATGCGGTTTAACACTTCACTTGAATTAAATCTCTTGTAAACAAATCATAGGTATACATATAATAATAAAAAAAATAAATTGCATTGAGTACTTATTATTGATGTAGGTACATTTCACCTATACAATACAATACATGATTCTATTTGTAATAGGTATTACGTAACCTATTGCATGTGAATAAATGTGTTTTATTAAGTATTAAATCTGTTCTATTCCCCGCAAAGCGTTAAAACAATAATATTAAACGGAGGTTAACCAATCTACATAAATTTATAGTAAATTAGATTTATACTGCGTAAATAAAATATTCAGTGGGGATAGTAGAAGTTACGAGTAGAAAGAACAAGTTCTGTCTATTGGTTGAATATACATTTACCTACTATACCTAATTATATCTGGTTAATGTTTTTCCTATTTTCGTCATTGATGCTTGTGATCTTCGAGCAACAGGGACTTCCACGCGCGGCAATAGTCCATGTTGCTCTATGCTTGTGATCGATGAATCACGTTTACTAAATATTGCATTTCATTTTATTTACTCCTGGTGTATAAAGTACAAAATCATATATAGTGATGTGCTAGTTCATTTAATCAAGAGGTTGTCACTAGCGCGCGCACGTATTAATCAATGCGTTGGATTCATTGTAAAAGATCAACTTATCTATCAAGGTTGTTCTAATGCAACTTGCAGTTAATTTCTGTGGGTAGTGGCACAGATTAGATATAGTAGGAGTATATTGTTCCAAATGTATTTTTAAATTTTAAATTATTTATTAACAAATTCCGGTAAAGGATGTTTCTTTGCTTACTTTTGAAACATGGGTACTTACTTCAATCATACCTATGTCGTGTGACGCTAACTGATTTAAATATATCAGTGATTGTAAAGGTTTCTTAAGGGTATGACTGTTGATCGGCATACAAACAATAGGTAATAAAAGTTTAAAGAATAATTTTATTTCTCATGATTAGGTACATAAAAAGAATTCACTTATTGAGGGATCAATATTGCAAAGGTACATTCTTGAGCAAGCTTCTATACAAGACAAACTTGTAGTTCGACACATCATAAAAGCTATTGCAAAAAAAAAAAAAAAGGGTGGGTAGCTGTGACGACGTCGTCATTGACTGTGCACGACGATCTCGCCCGGCAATAATGTTTTTCTGGACGCTTCAACTATGCAATTTAAAGTTATATACATAGTTGAAGTACTTACTTGTTTATTTAATTTGATTATTTCATACATTACGCCAATACAGTGAAATAAGAAAGATATTGTGGGTAAATCAAGTCCTATGTATCTATATTTTCATAGAGAATTGTTTCAATAAGTACCCAACCCAGTATAATATGGCTCCTATTATATATCGGTCCTTCTAACTCAATAGTATTCAACACAGAAATACAACTAAATTTTATATTATTATACTTAACGACTCATTAAGATTTCAATGGTTTATTATTTGAATTCGTCAGAACTATCAGTCAGAACCGAAAATTATAGTCTTAAACTAGTCATATGATTGAGCGTGAATGAGCCAACATCACAGTACTTATTTCAGTTGAAAAAAGAAGTAGTAATTCAGAGGGTTCCAGTACTACCTACTAAGGTGAAATGAACGGCGAACGACAGGTTTAAATTACTCAAGGCAAAAATCCCGACAATGCTCTATGTTAGATCCATAACCAATACCATAGTCTAGGTGGAATTGGGATAAGTAACAAAAAAAAGGGCAAGTTAATTAGGTATAAGATATAGGTGCCTTAATAGCCTTATAGGTGGTTATATAACATTGTTTGTAAAGAGAACATTTTGAAAGTTAATTCGGGCTTACGGAGTTAAGATGATTCAATTAATTAAAATGTTATTACTCTTATACAGGTAGAAATCTTATGTATGTAGTTTGTAATATTTTTAAAGAGTTTGTGGTGTCAATAGGGCGTCTCAGTACAGCAAGACGATAAAAAAAAATCATTTAAACGATATTGGGCCAGACAAAGTGGAAATGATCTTTTACTCATATAATAATGGGTATACGTCTGATGAGCAGCATTTTCCATTGCATGTATGATATTATGTTAAGAGGTATTTTCTATTAAAAGTTCATGTTACATGTAAATAATGGAAAGTCACTTTTAAGTGAAAGTAATGGGCCGTCCAATTAGGCGAAAAAAAGAGAATTGTTTATGGCATATACATTTATTATTTTTGTATTTATTTAATTATAATAATAATAATGGGCCGTCAATACAGGCGATGAAAATACAAAGGCTTTAAAATAAAATAATGATGTATTTAGACGATGCGGGGAAAAAAAGAGAAGATATACACTTATTTATATAATATACATATTTATTTATGTAATTTAATAATGGACCGTCAAGTGAGATGTTGTTATAATAAAGGGCCGTCAAGAGAGACGATGTAATAAAGGGCCGTCAAGCGAGACGATGAGAAAAAAGGGCCGTGAAATGATACGATGAAATAAAAGAATTGAATAGATTATAATGAATATGCAGGTTGTTTTTACTACTATTAATAAAAAAATATTGATAAATGTATCAATTTTGATAATTTAAATCTATGTAAATTTAATATTTGACACTCCTACGCGAACTACGGCAAAATATGTAGCACTTCGAATTGTTAACACCTACTTATATTACCATATTCTATGAATTAATTGATTTCTATTGTATTCTATTCAATTCTAAGGGCCGTCAAGTGAGACGATGAAAAAAAAGGGGCGTCAATTGAAGACGATGAAAAAAGGGCGGTCAATTGAAGGCGATAAAATAATGGGCCGACAATAAAAAAAATATATTTTCAGCATATATAAAATATTGAAAATGTAAACAATGGGCCGTTATTCTAACGATCGTGAAATAATAAATTTTAACTCACACAGTTAATGGTCGTCAGTCTGGACGATTCGTAAAATGTGATATATATTTCTTATGACAATCAATATATACTTATATATAAAATTCAAGGTTTCTAGTGGTGCACATTACATACATAATGGTTTTATATTGTTTTTATACAAGGAAGAGACGGACGAAAATTTATATGTTTAAAAAATTATAAAATTTAGAAAAAAATAATTAAAATCATGGTCTTATACATACCTACTCATTGATTATAAAAGTATATTCATATCAAGTTGTTATTTCGTTTTTACGATTATAATCTACATTTCATTACAGGTACTGACTTCATTCGAATAAATTTGCGTGTGAACCAAATCTATCGTCAGGATGTGACGAACTGTAAGAAATATGGTACTAAAACTATATAATTATGTAGATAAATATATATAGTATATCACATTTAATATAAAAACAACAAAGATTTATAAAATAATTTTATTAGAAATAATGAGGTGTAAATGTAGATGTTTTTCACATACCGAGTTATCGTGACGGTAAGAAAGGGATTCAACGGGCACTTCTTGTTGAACTGCCGCCGTGCAGTAAACATCGCATCGAAAGATAAGTACTGTTCTGAGTGCTTGTAAAGGTTATGTTTCGAACGCAGGATTAGTTGTTCATACTGCTAGTAAAGTGCTAAATTCTATATAAGTAGTTATTGCAATGTATTTCGTTAGTGCTTAGCGATTATTTTATTACTCATCAGTGTTGTTCAAGGGTAGAAATAAAATTAATAGTGTCACTTTGCATGAGTAGCATTCTTTACTATCATGAGTATAATCGTAATACTTATTATCCTGACTTACTTCGACTTAAGCTGTCCTAAGGCCCCTTCAGGTGGGGGCAGAGGGCGCTCCATAGTGCTTCTCCACTGGGATCTCTGTCTTAGGCGATGCGCTTCGCCTCCGACCAGGTGAGCCCGACCGCCTTTAACTCCGCTGCAACGGTACGCCGCCAGGTCATGCTTGGGTCGTCCAACTTTCCTCTTGCCTTGCGGTGTCCATTCGAGAGAGCTTGCTCTGGGAATATGCGTGGGGTCCCTACATGAAGCGTGTGGCCGATCCACGCCCACATTTGCAGGCGCTTGATCTGGTGGTCAATCGGCGCTTCCCTTGCATATTTCCCAGAGCTCCCGGTTAGAGATGACTTCTGGCCAGAAAATGCCAAGGATTTGACGAAGGCATCGGTTGACGAACACCTGCAGAGGATGCGTGATGTCTTTGGTGACCTTCCACGTCTCGGGCAGCCATACAGCAATACCGATATGACGTTCGACCGGAAAATCTTGAGTTTGACTCTACGAGTCAACTTTTTCGAACGCCATACAGGTCGAAGCTGAGCAAAAGCAGCTCCGGGCTTTGGCAATCCTGGCAGTAGCATCCTTTTCAGCTCCACCAGATTGAGAGACGATGCTTCCCAGATACGGGAACTGCTCAACTTGTTTTATGGGCTCTGCTCCCAGCATAAGTGGCTGACTATTTTTTTCCGGTGCGCATCTCCTGGGTCTTCTTGGCGTTGATCTTGAGACCCACTTTAGCTGCCTCTCGCTGTAGGTCGTCCAATTTGGCCTGCATATCGACGCGTTTATGGCTGAGCAAGCACAGGTCGTCAGCGTAGTCTAGGTCATCCAGCTGGTTGGATAACCCCCACTCTATCTTAGCCCACGTCGTTTGCCGTCGTTCACTTTATGCAGTGATGCCATCTAAGTACAACGAGGAACAGCAGAGGAGACAGGAGGCAGCCCTGTTCTGACACCGGCGATGAACGAACGGCTATATCCTCGGAGATTAGTCCATCATGAGCTACTTTTCACGAGTACTCTTGCTATAAATCGCTTTTAGTATGTCTCTGATTCTTAGGCGGGACTCTATTTCGTCCAGACGGTACCAAATACTGGGCCAATGTAGGGTGTCAAAGGCTTTTTCAAAGTCGACGAAGATGTGAAGTAAATGTCACGTTGCCATTCTGATGCCTCTTCCAGAATGATCCTCAGTGTATTGATTTGGTCCGTACAGGAGCGGTTGGGGCGGGAATCCAGCCTGCTCGAGCCGCAAGAGTGGCTCAACTGCTTTCGTTATTCTGTTAAGCAGTGATCTTGAACAGAATTTTCGATGGTACAGAGAGCAGAGCGATACCCCTCCAGCGCTTACCACATACGCTCAGATCGCCTTTTTTCGGGACTGTTATAAGGACACCTTTATTCCAATCGTCGGGGAGCATCTCTTCAGTCCAGATCTTCTCCAAGAAGAGGTGTTATGACATCAGCGGCGATAAACGGATCGGCTTTAAGCATTTCCGCTGTCACGAGGTCGAGACCTGGAGCTTTCCCGTTTTTGAGAGCATTGATAGCGCCTATAACTTCTATCGCGGCGTGAGGGTGGTGAGATGTCTACGTCCAGCAGGCGTGATATAAAGCGGTGTGCTTGGCGGCAACTCAGGGAGGGCCGTGGTTGATGTACTGCCTAAGACCTCCAGGCAAAGTGTTCGTGCCAACGTTCCAACTGCTTCTCCGAGGTTGAGATGACATTGCCCCGTTTGTCCCGTGTAGAGGCTCTCTTGCTGTGTCCTTTTCTCCCTGCCAAGGTCTTGGTAAGGCATTGTAAAGCTTTCCTAAGATTGCCCGTATTGGCAGCAGATTGTGCGCAATCAAGCTATATCTTGTAGCGTTACACCGCTACAATGTCAAGTCTATTTTAGTTTGTGATTCTATTTCTGCGCAAACTTTTCTCTTGGTTCTTTCTTTATGATAAGTTTTTTGAAATTATAAATTCTGAGGGTTCGATTTTTCATTGACTTACTGTCAATTGGAGTGAGAAAATGGAGATTTTTTTTAGAGAGTTGATTTTCTTTTTATGTTTCTTGCTGTTTTGATATTTTTGTATTCCAATTTCTTCACATGTACAAGTATCGATTCTCAGCAATGAAGTTCTTTATGGTTAAAAAACTTCAGGGTGGGGAATGCACAATAGAGGCTTTCCCAACGACATCTAATTTTGGATATCAAATGACAGATTTCTTCACATCTAGAAGATTCCAATTGGGAAGAACATTAGCTGACGATCAGACCGTTCAGTGTCCTATTAAAGATGGCACAGAAGTTGAATCTAGTTGTCAAAAAAAAACCAGAAGAGATTATATGAAGTGGCACTGAAATATTTCATTGGCGTATGTATTGTATGGATTGTTTATTAGACGAGAGTGGGCAAAGTCATGCGCAGCCTGCACCTGGATATTCGTCAGCGTGTTGTAAATCAGGTTGTGGACCAAGATGTGGGACTCAGCCGGGTTGAACGCGGCTTCGAAATCTTCAGACGCGGCAAAGTCGGCCTGCAGTACCTGAGAATGAGTCACAGAACGACGAAATGTTTAGTTTGTAACCGTGACGCCTGTGGTTCTTTTAAGATAGACTTTTTAAACATATTGTGATAACTATTTCCTCTAAATTCCTAAAGGCCCCCTTTTGTCGGGATAATTTTTTGTTTCGGTTTTGATTTGGAATTTTTATACATCATTTTCATCCATTTCTCTTCACTCATTTAATTTTCTTTTTTTAAAATATACAAGCAAATTCATGTATTTCTTATTTTACCTGTTAATATTCCTTTCCTTGTTGTTATTAACTTTTCCTTTCTTTTATTTTTTATTTCTTTAGTGTGTCCGGATAATTTTTTGTTAAAGGACATATATTGGTCAGATTTTTTTAGTTCAAAAATTATACTCGTGTTTTAAGCAGTGATTCTTTTATTTTGTAAACCCAAGTTTCACTGCAAAAATGGCGCCCGATTTGCGGAAAGAATCCTGGTTTTTACCTGGTTTTTAACTGTTTTTTTTACCTTTTATTACTTTTTTCTTGAATTATTATTATTTTTTTTTTTTTTGTTGTTTTTGTGGGACGGTGACCGTTTACCGGTCGCGGTTTTCCATCCTGTGATTTTCTGTTTTAGCCAGCCGAAGCTGCCTCTGCTGCGACCCGACGATTCTCCTTACTGTGGCTTATTCAGCATTTAATTGATGGCTTTAGAGTCGGAGGTTATATTGCGGTACGGTGTTGCATCGGGTTGCTCTGGTTCTTGCATTAAATTGGCTACTGCTTACACCCCGAATTTCTTAATGTACGGTCGCGAGTTGTCGATGATTCTGCAGCGTGTTGAAAATCAGACTGTGGACCAAGATGTGGGACTCAGTCGGGTTGAACGCGCTTCTAATCTTTAGACGCTTCGTGCTCCACGCTTTGTTCAGTGCCGCGTGCTTAGACGAGTATCCCCGCAGGCTTTCGTGTTGGCGGATATGGATTCGGAGCACGTCGGTACTTATCATATTAAGGACATTCTCAAATATTTTTTTGCTTAATCCGTTTTCTTATCTTTTTTTTCAAAATTCTAAAATATTCACATTATTTACCTGGCTATGACAACCTGGATATTCTGACAGCGTGTTGAAAATCAGGTTGAGGACCAAGATGTGGGACTCAGCCGGGTTGAACGCGCTTCGAATTTTCAGACGCTTTCTGTTAGGTATACTCGTATGACCAAGTCTCTTGATTCATATAGGGATAGCAATAAGGTTTAGTATTTTCGTTTAGTTTTTAGGTTAGCATTTACAGTATTACGGTTTCCTTGCTGTTTGTTGGTTTTGTGTAGGTATCTTGTCCGGATTTTGTTTTAGTTGTTCGGTTGTTATATGTTTTATTGGTTGTTTGTTGTGGTTTGTTTGTTTGTTTTGTTGGTTTGTTGGTTTGTTTGTTTGTTTGTTTGCTTTTGTTTTTGTTGTTTTTTTGTTTGGTAGGGAGATGCTGTAGCGTTACAATCGCTACATAGTCAAAAGTCTATTTTAGTTTGCGATTCTATTTTGCTGCGCAAACTTTTTTTTTCTGTGTTCTTTCTTTTATGATAAGCTTTTTTGAAATTAAAATTCTGAGGGTTCGGATTTTTTGACTTACTGTCAATTGGAGTGAGAAAATGGGAGATTTTTTTTAGAGAGTTGATTTTTCTTTTTGATATTTTTATCTCAATTTCTTGTTGTTTGTACTATATCGATTCAGTATTAAATCTTTAATGTGCTTTTATTATTCTTAACATACAAGTATCGATCTCTAGCAATGAGCGCTTTATGGTTAAAAAACTTGTAAATGCACAATAGAGGCTTTCCCAACGACATCTAATTTTGGATATCAAACGACAGATTTCTTCAGCATCTGAAGATTCCAATTGAAGAACATTATTGACGATCAGACCGTTCAGGGGTGTCCTATTAAAGATGGCACGAAGTTGAATCTAGTTGTCAAAAAAAACCAGAAGGATTTCGTATGGAAGTGGCACTTGAAATATTTCATGTATGTATTGTCTGGATTGGTTTTATTAGACGAGAAGTGGGCAAAGTCGGCCTGCACCTGGATATTCGTCAGCGTGTTGTAAATCAGGTTGTGGACCAAGATGTGGACTCAGCCGGGTTGAACGCGCTTCGAAATCTTCAGACGCGGCAAAAGTCGGCCTTGCACCTGAGAATGAGTCACAGAACGACGAAATGTTTAGTTTGTAACCGTGACGCCTGTGGTTCTTTTAAGATAGACTTTTTAAACATATTGTGCTAACTATTTCCTCTAAATTCTAAAGGCCCCCTTTTGTCACCGGGATAATTTTTTGTTTCGGTTTTGATTTGGAATTTTTATACATCATTTCATCCATTTCTTTCACTCATTTAATTTTCTTTTAAAATAACAAGCAAATTCATGTATTTCTTATTTTACCTGTTAATATTCCTTTCCTGTTGTTAATTTTTTCCTTTCTTTTATTTTTATTTTCTTTAGTGGTGTCTGGATAATTTTTTGTTAAAGGACATTGGTCAGATTTTTTTTAGTTCAAAAATTATACTCGTGTTTTAAGCAGTGATTCTTTTATTTTGAAACCCAAGTTTCACTGCACTACCTACTTTGGCGGAGCTGAGTGGCCAAGCGTGCTCTATGACAGCGTCACTCTATGTCTGTATGGTCGGGTCGGGGGTTACACCGTAAAGTGTTTGATAACGGCAGCCATGATCGGAGGAAAGCATACGGGACTTTGCAAGTGTTTCTGATGGAGTTTGCTAATATATTGCCTTTCCGTTGGTGATATAGGCGATAGGGCTCCCATACCCAAAGACTTCTATCGTATAATATTTACAAATAGACTCAAACTTTTTCAAATAATAATACTACTTTACCATAGACGCTGTAACACAAAAAAAATTTTTGTTATTATTTTTGTTACTTTGATTAATAAGTACCTACTTATATAGACTATATATTAATAAGTATTTTCAAGATTCTCCATGCCAAATCCATATTTATGAAACTCAAAACATCCGTACTGAATATAATACTTTCCACGATTATTGTAACATTTCTTCGCAATACTGAAAAGTGACGAACAAATGTTACTATTAAAGAAAAACATTAGTTTTTCCTTTTTAAAGAGTAGTAGATATTACCTAACTTACTGCGGTATAAATAGCCAAAATGACATTAGCAAGACCACCACACGAGTAGTTGGTCTTCATATTTTATTCATAGGTTCAAGCACCTATTTCTTATACGGACGGCCCCCAGATTTAAGTTTGGGCAAACTATGACCTCTGGTCTTCTAAAGAGTGCCGTTCAAGTGGACACATGAAAGAGGCTTAGCCATTGACGTCAAAAACTAAAAGTACAAATATTTATTGTATTACTTGCTTTTGCTCATGGCTTCGGCCGCGTGAATTTCCCACGGGAACATTGTTTTTTTCCCGGGATGCAAAGTAGCCCACGCAGTACTGAGAAGGACATACCTTCTCAGTAGATTTTTAGCATCACAA